>VZUI01021593.1:0-40493 GCA_013401135.1 Cettia cetti
GAAGGACACTGCAGTAGCAGTGAGAGCCTAAAAGAGCTGACAGGCCTGGTTGCTTAGGCAACCATTCACAACTGAGCTGGTCACTGAGCCGGAGTGCCTGAGCTGGTCACTGAGCCGGAGTGCCTGTGCTCCTGAGGTAAAGCCGTCCTTCTCAGGGTGACTCCCAGGAAGGTTGTGGCACCCAGAACATCCCTGCCTGGGACTGGGCTGGTCGGTGACAGGTAATGCTTGCTTTGTAAACAATATTGTACTGTATATAAGCTGCCATTTTACGTAGAATAAAGGAGAACGTATGTAGCCACATTGGTGTGATTACGTTACTCGGCTCTGGCTCCTCAAAATAATTGGGGACTTACCACTTCAATTAGCTCTACTAAAGATTATCACAGTTCTTCCTTTGGAAAAACAAACAAACAAAAAAACCCAACACAAAACAATGTTCTCTGTAAGTCTGTTTAGCCATAATCAAGAAAAAAAAAAAAAATTAATATATAAATGAGTAAAAAGAACAGTTGTTAGGGTGGACAGAGAAAGATAGTATTTATTTTATAAGATAAAACTGGGCCCACTTACTCTATTCAGTCCAGAAAGAAAAATGAAAGCATAGAAAGTAAAGTAAAGGTTGTTATCAGGAAGTACAGAAAGTTGCAGAATTGGCAAGACACAGGGAAGAAAAATTAGCTGTTGATTCCAAACTACTGGTGGAGAGCAAAGGGGTATCTGGAATATCTTAATACTGTGGTTGATTTTTTTATTTCTGATGGAAGATACTAATGTTTTCTGGTTTTGTGGGGTTTTTTTCTTTCTTTGTTTTTGAAAGATTTTTAAAGTGTTTGGGAATTTTTTGAGAATCTTTCTGGCACATTTGCAAATTCAATGAAAAAAATTGAAAGTGATCAAAACTTTTTTTCTGAGGTTTTTTACTAAAACCTGTTTCAGAAGTGAGAGTTGAGTTTTTAATTCCCAGAAGGCTTTCTTCATGAATTCACCATTCACTTCCTCAGCTATATTCAATGTTTGTACAAGAAACTTCCAGCAGATTTTTTCTGTTCAAGGAGGCAAAATTACCACAGAGGAAGATAGGGCCTTCATGGTAAAGGAATGTTTGACTGTGGGACTCTCTTGTGGCAAAGATCAGATGAATATTTGTCTTTTGTCATCTTAAAAGTTGAGATAAAACTCCTCTTTCCATGTGCTTAATATGTGATTGAATGGTAGGGAAAGTCCTCAACTCTATAGCAATACAAGGGATGAAGCAAAAAAAATCATACTCTCTAAAGACTAACATTTCTAACTGTGCATCTAACTGATTCGGTTTCATATTACCCTTTTATATCTGACATTTCTGAAATGCTGCTTTCTGCTATAAGATGAATGAACTGATCTCTGTAAATTTAAAAAAAAAAAATCAAGTATCAACTACTCTTTTCTTCAATTTCAAAATTTCAGGCTTTGTGCTTTGTGCTTTCAATTTTTTGTTTTTTGTTGTTGTTTTGTTGTTTGGTTTTTTGGTTTTTTTTTTTTGTGGTTTCAGATAAATGTTTTGGTTGGTTGGTTGGTTGGTTGGTTTTGTCTGTCAGTGGTTGAGGGAATTTTCTATTTTTCATTGGGTTTCACTACAATCATAGAATTCTGCTCGTCTCAGGACTATATAAAACTATATATTATGGCCAAGGGCCCAGATGGTCCATGAACTCTGAGAAGTTTGGTGCCTACAAAAATTGTATGTCTTCATACTTGAATTGAATTACAGAAGGCAATTATTGGCTTTATACCATGCCTGTACTCATGCAGACGAATACTTGCCTTTTTTCTTGCACCGCTTACCCCCGGTTTAGAATGATTTAGAAATGTTACTCTTCTATTTCTCATTTCTGCAGAATTTTGAATTCTGCAGAGAAGAGTAAGACAAGTTACACTAAGATGTCAGGATGGACGGTGGCACTGCTGTCTGTGTCTCAACGTAAAAAAACTTGGGTGCTAAGCAGGCTTCTTGGTCAATTTCCTCTCTCTCTTGGACATAATTAGATTATTGGAGGGCTGTGGTACAGTAGGAAATAGCTTAGAAAAAACTTTGATGCTACAGATATTCAACAGTAAAATAATTCAGTCATCAAAACTGTATTTGGCACTCTGTAACAACCATTTAATGAATTAAACTTAAAGTGATGGAAAAAGCTTGGTTGTTTATGCTTTAGTTGAAGATTCTTTCTTTTTCATAACTAATGTAACCAATTTGGGAGAAAAAATGTTACGTTAACTGCTAGAAAAATTGTGAACCTTTTTTTTCTTGGAGAGGGTGTGAGGAGAACCAGGAAGGTGTTGAGCCTCCCTTCAAAATTTTGCTGTTTGTTGAGGGTTTTTGTTTATTTCTAATCCTACTTGTTGATAACAAAGGCATTCCGAAAAGCATGAACTTCCTTTACTCCTTACTTTTTCTTTATTTTTCTCCACAAAGGTAGACTCTTCAGAAGGTGAAGCCCAATGAACTCTTCTTTTATACTTTGTGCAGTGCCAGCCTAGCTGGTAACATGTATGTAATCATTTGTGTCATGCAGGAAACCCATAGGAAAGAGCTTATGGCAGATTCTGAATATCTAGTGTGAAACTGTAAAGCAGAAGTAGCATCAACCTTCAGTCAAACACATGTACATTTCCATCTCTTCTTCACCCCTGCACCAGTCTTCACCCAATCCTTGTTTTATGTTTGCATCCATTTTTCCATTTATCCATTCAATAACCAATATTTTCTAGACTGCTCTGTGCCCACAATATTACTGTTGATTTTCCTGCAAAATTAGTTTCACTCATGGTGTAAACATGGAGGTTTGAATAATATAATCCTGTAGGAAGTTCTCAGAATGAGACTCCTAAAATAAATTAAGATAGCTGAAACCCTTGGGTGCTATACAGAAAAAGATTTAATGTTTATGAAGTGCCTAAGAGGTGATTAACTGCTAATATGTCTACTCACAGCCCTAGAGAGAGATCAGTAATAATAAATAAGAAAGAAGTGGCTGTTTATTCCCAGCTTTTTTTGGGTTTTTTTGGACTGAGTTGAAGTATGTACTTTCTGTGTTTCAAGAGCTATCCTTCAGATAAGTCAGTTATTCCAATTGTTGGAGAGGCAACAAAGACTCAGACCTCATGGCATTTTGAAGTTCTACTATTACTCATTACAAAGATGATTGAGTATTTTTGAAATCACCATGAAATATCCTTTATGCAACAGCCTCAGGGGTTTCACACCATTGCTTGATTTTAATCTAAAAATTTATCTGTTGCCTTCTTTCAATTATTGCTCTTTCAGCTAATAATTATTCTTTTTAAAGTTGATTTAATTTGTAATGATACAGTTTCAAAGAGATACTTCCAAACTCAAAAATAAAATTGGCCAGTCCTATGATTGACAGGATTAGTGGTAATGGGGAGAAAAACTGAACTTTATAAGTTTTAGTGTCGGATAAATGTACAATTTCTAAAGGTTATTCCTTCCAGGCAGACATATACTCATTGGTTATACTTCATGATATGTGCTGAAAGGAAAAGCAAAAGGGAAGTACTCATTTTTACCATACTATAGATATGATTAATTCATTAGAGCATCATTATCACTGAATAGTCTCTGTCTTCAGATAATATATCCCAGTGCAGCATCTCTTTTCAGCTTTGTTCAATCTGCATGGTTAACCCTCCAGTAACACTCGCACTCCTACATGTGTAAGAACTGAAAAATCAATATGAGAATTGAAATACTACATACTACTCCTGATCTGCAACAGGACATCTTGCGCTCAGTGAACTCTGCTGGCATCCAATGGGTGGAGGAAATAAATGGTTTGCCCCTAAATTCTGCCAAGTTGCTTTTGTCTTTGTGGTGAAGTATATGTGAAGTTTATGAAATTTGTTTAGTTGTGATTTTTTTCTGAGCTGTGAAAAAATAAGGAACTCAAAGGCTATCAAGAGATGAATTTCTGAGATTTAATAGTGTAGTTGCACTGCTTAACTACTTTTGGTTAAAAGATCCTATGATAGAAGTTAATGTGGTCATACCTATTTCTGAATTCTATACATATTCTTTTTAAATTGCTGCAAATTCCACAAAACTCATTGAATATATATTGTGTAAACACACATGTTGTGCCCTTTGTAAGTTAGATACACTATGTTGGCTAAAATATCAAATTATTAAATCTATAAAATAAATGGTGAATGATATCTCTTGTTCAGTTCAAAACATAGAAATCAGCTTTGTCTTCTATGCAAGTTTTCAGCCCAAGTAAAATCTATGTCTGTGTTCAGGATGGAGCTTTAATTCCAATACCAAGCTCTGAGGCCAACTGGCTATCAGTCTTAGTAATAAAAATAGTCATATTTCCTTGTGGGAAACAGCTCCTGCAAAACAGGCTAAAAGAGTATAGACTCTTTCTATGTGCAGCTACAGGAAAACAGCTGGTTTTAAAAGACTCAGCTAGGTTGAGAATCATCTCTCATTCTGTTTGTTGCATTGTTCTTGCAGGATTAAAAACTTCCACAGTCAGTTTAATAAATAGATCTGTAAATGTAAAATATCATAAAAAATTATCTGATTTCTATGTTGATTCATCATTTCCTGAGGCAATTACTTATGACAACATCCATCTTTCATTAAAAAGTTTCCCATTCCAACCATGCACAGCTATTCTATAGCACTGGAAAGGTTATCTTTCAAAGTATCTTCAAGACTAATTTTATTTTATAGGTGTAGGAAGCTATTATGAATCCAAAAGTCAGCATTAAGAAAATCTATGCAGCATACCAAAAACCCAGGGTAGAAAGGAGATGCACTACATATGGTTCTGAGCGGGCATAGGAATGGAATTTCCTGAAGAGAAGTTTACTCCCTTCAATTCATATAGGAATACATTTCTGTCTTTTTTCTCTTTTATCCTCTCTGGATTTCCTTGCCTCTTACCCTTACTCTTCTAATCTCTACTTGCTCTGCCAATTGTCTGCTCTGGCCCACTGGATATTTGTACTCAATTTACCACTCTGTGCTTGTTGTCTTGCTGTCAGACACTCAGTTGAGATAGCTGGAGAAGACAACTCAAAGAGAGAGCCCTAGCAGTGCATCTCCAAAGCACAGCAGTGAGGGGAAGAGCCGGAATACAGAGGCTGGAGGAGCCTTCTGCCTGGGCAGTGAGGTGTGTGACAGCCACAGGGCAGTGTGGTGGCTTGCATGCACCAGGCATGTGGAATCATTGTCACCTGGGAGGTTGTCAGTGGCTCTGGGTAGGGTGGGCAGGTAGAGGGTAAAGAGCTCATATTCTGTTAATGCTAGCTCATGCAGGGTAAGTCAAAACTACTGGGAAACAATAATGGAAAAAATAAAAATCCCTCTTGGTCAAATAGAGCATTTAGAAAGATAAATACTGTGCTATTCTACTTTTTTTTTTTTTTCATAAAACACTTCATTAACATTCAATATTAGGTCAATATTATGCCAAAGGGAAAAGTGTACACCTGGTAGTTACTGTCCTATAAACCTAAATGCTAAAATTAATGTGGAAGTTTTTTAACAAGTCAGGAAGAGTCTAAGGCAATATAAATTACTATTTCTTAAATAAACGAATACTGGAAACTCAGAATGACAAAATTCACCAAATTTACACAATTCTGTTGAATTTTTTGTCTCATTAGAAAAGGGAGAGAAGTTTAATACATTTAAAAATAATGATCAAGAAATAGGTTTCATTTCAGTGGATTTCTATACCTTTGTATAATCCATTGCTTCCTATGAGTCACCATTCTTTAATAATCAACAAGGAAAACAAATTAAGCAGCATATTAATACAATTACACAACATAGGGCATGCATATATTCTTAGATTTACATTTGAAAAATGTATCTTTTGAGATGTTTTAAAAAGAAGAAATGTTCCTGTTAAGGGATTAATGAATTGAGCAACTGCATCAGTACAATACTAAAAGCATTATGTTTTATTTCAAAATACTTTAAAATTTATCCTCAATAAGAAAAATCTACATGGTATGCAAAATGAAAACACATAGGATGTTTTATTTGCATGTTAAATACTCTCAGTGTTGAACCTGTATGGCTTGTTCCCCATCATGTCACTTCTTATTCCTGTATTGCATGTCACATTGTTTAATAACAGATTCACAGGCTGTATTTCAATTGAAATTTTCTCTTTCTTTTTATATTTGCTTTGTTCATTTGTTGGTTGTAAATATCTTCCATCTGACCATAACTATTTGTTTAATGCTTAGAAACTTTATACTGGAGTAAGATGGTTTCCAATCAAACTGCAACACCCTTGAAAATGTGTTGCCAGCAAAGTTTAGCACTTTACATTTTCAGCTGAATTGTTTTTTGGGGTTGTTTGTTTTTGGTTTTTTTTTGTTTTGTTTTGGAGTTTGTTTGTTTGTTTGTTTTTTTGTTTTTGAGGTAATTAACTCCAGTCATGTTGCAGCTGATCGTAATAGTCATGATCATAAGTAATAGTGTCATGGTCCATTTGAATCTCTCAGCTTCCTAGGAAAATGTACTCTGTGTACAAAAAATAAACTTTATTTTTTGAGCTCACTTACAAAGAAAACAAATACAACATGTAAGGGCTCAATTACCTTTGTACAGAATTGTCTGATATCTAAATTCACTGATTCATCACTTAATTCATGATGTTTCCAATACAGGCATTCTCTAACCTGTAGCTTGTGTACCTATGAACAAAATAGCTACCAAGCTGATGGTAAGGGTGCCCATCCTTCCTCCCCCATTGTGGTGTGGGTGTTTCTGTAACATACTGGGAAGAACAAAACGTTCAGAATTCAGGCTGCTGTTGGATCTGATTCAAAAACTCTTTTGGGTAAGCTGATATAATTTCCAGCTTGGAAATACCCTTTCCTTTACTTAGCAGATTCTGGAGAAACTGTCTGGAAAACATTGGTTTTCAACTGAATTGAAAAACAATACACAGGATTATAGGTGCTGGAAACAGCAAGCAAAGGTGATAGTGACTGCATAAAGACCTTTCACCCCTCCTGGCCATGGTGCTGACTGCGTTGCCTCCACTTTCACATAGCAGTACTGCTCCCAGCTTACCTAAGCCCTTGGCACTAACTGCATGTTAACCAAAATCTTAGCAGGAGTTCAGAAAACAGTCACACTCCTGCCACATGATTTCCAAATTCTTGTCTACATAACAAATCCAACAGCTAGGGGATGTAGCTGTTTTTGCAGTATGGTGTTGTTTTTTAATTTTTTTTATTTATTTTTTATTTTTTTATTATTTTTATATATATATATATATTATTTTTTATTTTATTTTTTTAATTTTTTTTTTTTTTATGCAAAAGAAAGCTTTCTGGGCCAAAGAACATGTGTGCATTTGATATGGCTGCTTTTTCAAAGCACACAACATAAAATCACAATCTATTATTCCTCAGAACACTTTTTTATTTTTTTAATGTGATTAAAAAATCATCTATTTAAAATTATTCATCTATTAGAATCTGGATTCCTAGTGTTTCAAAATCCTAGAACCATGCAAACCTAATACAGATGTTTTCCCATGCAAATAATTTTATAGAAAACTCCAGAGTAAAATATCTGCAAATGATGACAAAATTCAGAGAACTTTAAGAGGCTGCTAGGGAGCTTTTTCTCTAAAAATTTTGAAGAAGAGCCATACCACCACCAACAAACTAAAAATCATTAGTCATACTTACAAAAACTATAAGCAGTTATAAAGTAAAGAATTTCTAGACACTGATTAAGACTGATAATGTCATTCACATTGTAGGCCACATGAGAAAGAAAGGGGAGCTTCTTCTCTCTTTCAAGTTGTACAGAGCTGAACTTTTACTTTGGGGAGCCAGAAATGATGATAGCAGCTTTTCCTTTAGTTGAATGGCAAACAAAAATTAATTGAAGTTGTAGGTCTGATTTCCTTCCTCCCTATACACCTTTAATTGCAGATGCATTCTCTTATCCCCCACGGTCTATGTCAGTTTAATATACAGATTTGTCAAAGTTTCACAAACTGTCAAGGCATAAGCAACATGCAAAGGTGTTACAAGAGAAGACATCAGGCCTGTTCCTTAATAATGAGTTCTGTGGGTTGATTTTGGTGATGTGAGGGGCTTTGGGGTTTTATTTGTGAAGCTATTGTTTCCTTAATGGAAAGACATATGGAAGAAAATATTAGGAAAAGATGGCTGTACAAGTAGGAGCTAGAAGTAGGCTATTGCATGTCCAATGAGAAGGTAAGATGAAAAACCTTTCCTCCAGACCTCAGTTTCTTCTTTCTTTCTACAGTAAAAGGAAAGATGAATGAGTTATGTTTTTCTAACTATAAGCAGTTATTTTGAGGATACACAACTGCAGATTAAAACTGTGTTCGCTTAAAAGAGAACTGAACAGAAAAGAAGTTTTTCAGCTAAAAAGGACAAGAACAGGTTCTCAGAAATAATTTTCCGAGTACTCTCCAATATTTTTTACTTTGATGTTTTATTACTTTACTTTTCATACATAGCTATTCATATGGTATTACTCAGAGATTTTTAGTAAAATAATTCCACCCCGATAGTTTAATTCAAACTACATTTCATTTTCAAAATTGAGATGATAGGTTTCAGCTGTGGCATTTCATGGATTTGTATGCTTTCTTAGCAAATTTAAAGATAACCATAGTATTTATAAAGAGCTTCATCTGCTGCCAGATTTTCTTCTCCCTTTATAGTCAATATTAGAAGCAGATTTACATTTCATTTTTTAATACAGTGATCCACACCTATCCTTTTTTGTCCTTGATCTACTGTTTAATTGGAGTGTCTTTCAAAAAGGAGCTTCAAAGTCCTCAAAATGCCACTGGCACGAGGAACAATATTTAACAAGCTGTGTCTTCAAGTACAAAATTCAAATGGACTGAAAATTTCACCTTTTTGAATGCAAAAAGTTAAAGTACAAGGGAATACCAGCTATATGCCTTAAGATTACTAACATCCATTCTGAATAGGTATTTCATCAAATTTTTTTTTTTTGCCTTCCGTAAATAGGAAAAGAAATAAAGATTTTTTTCTAATAAAAAGTATTCCATGTGTATAGTAGTACCACCACAGAAAACTGTGTTAAAGGAAAAGTATTTAAATTGCTGTGCTGGCCCCTCAAAGTATCAAGTGGCAAATATGATGATTCAAACACAGATTGTTGCATAACATGTATAAGTAGTATAAAATTCTTTCCTAGGTAAGCTTTATGTAGATGGCATCTCAGTATTCATCTACCTATTTAGGTATATATTTCTCAAGGATGAAAAGTATCTACTACACTATCTGTAATTTCTCCATTTGTTTAGAACCTCTGCAGATGTTACAAAAAATTCTTCTAATCCTGTATCCTAATGAAGAAACCAAGGATTTTGTTATTCCATTGATGGGCTCTAGATGGAATAGGGATATAGCTAGCTAGCTAGCTAGCTAGCTAGATAGATAGATAGATAGATAGATAGATAGACAGATATACTTATGTAATCATGTATGCAATTTTTTGGTTACAACATAAGTTTTAAGACTGACCTCAACTTGCATTTGATCCAGGAATGAGCCTTGTCTGTTCCAATCATGATTTTTTAATCTTGCTGTCCCTTAATTATAATCATTTTAACTGTGGGTAATCTGGTGCTCAGTTGCATTCTCTCACACCATCTAACTGTCTGTTAGGACTGACAATTTTAAGTGCTTTCATTCTGGAATATTACTGGTTGCTGTTGTGAATTTTCTCTGATTTTTTTTCTTTTCATTTCACCCTTCCAAGTCTACCTCAGGAGAGGATCTCACTTACCAGTCATTTCAAAAGTTATTGAAGGACCTCCTAAGTACCAAAACCCCCATAATCTGGAAACTTTTTTAAACCCAGTAGGCAAAAATCAGAAGAAAGGGTCTGTTGTCCCTGCTGGCACACAGTAGTTATTCTGTAGCAGTATGGTGAAAGAATTTGTCAGGTACTTGTAAATATTTAGCAATATTTGCCATTAGTTTATTTAGTGGACTGATTTTAAAGGTAATTTTCTGTAATTAAACTATAAAATCTATAATTCAGGACTAAATTATTTTGTCATCCACTGTAGTGGGTCACAGACATAATGTTTGACCAGAATCAAATGCAAAGTTATAACTTACTTCTCCAATAGATTTCACAGATTTGTAAGGACTGGAGAAGTATGCTAAGGCTTCAAGAAGCAACTTGCTAGACTCAATCTCTTGAGCATATACTCTGTTGTAGACAAATCATCTGCCCATTAACCTTTGCCTTCTTGTCTACCCAATGTTCATATTCCCCTAACTCCCAACTTCTTCCTCACATAAAAGAGGTTTAGGAGTTTCCCAACTTCCTTTTATTTTTTTTTTCTTGTGTTTATCTTTACCAGTCTTGATCTCACTTATCTCATTTAATCTTAGTTCTTCTTTATGGGCCTGGGTTTAGAGAATTTAGAATAGCCTTCCCAGGTAAATTATATGTGAAATTTCAAAGTTATCATGCTCGGCTGGAGAAAGAACACTCATTTTGTTCAGTGGGGATGTTCCCCACACTGCGATATTGCAGATAGGAGCTGCAAAGGGTAAGAGCATACTCTGTGCAGTTGCCACCTTTTGAGATCTTGGGAACTTTGTAGCTAATGTGTGATATCCTGCTCAGAACATCATGCCACATATTTCAGAGGCTTATATTGAACACAATTTTACAGGGTTGGCAGGAAGCTTACCTTTTCAGAAGAAGCTTTGGCATCCCTTGTATGGTTCAAATTCCTACTCCAATATCCCCACTTCCACCTCTCACTACACATACAACTTTTTTTTTTTCCTGCCCCCAAACAAGAATCTGACTCTCACTGTCCCCAAATAAGTATCTGACTTATCCATCTTGTCACTGTGGACAACTGCAGAAAAAATGTGTAAAGTGGCAGGGGTGTTTATATGGAATACAAGACTAGAATAAAATTAAAAGTCAGAAATTTAGTAGAATAAAAGTAGAGATTGGAAGGATGACATAAAATTTTAAAACCCTTTAGATTTAAATTTGACATCTGTAAGATTGATTTTTATATTTGCATACATTAAATGATGCATTTTCTCTAATATGTAATATGTTTTTACTTACAAAACCTTGAAGTCTTAATTATAGAATTTGCTTCTAACCTGAGTTTTGTTTATATAACTTAGAATTGTAAATTTAAGCCAGCTAATTTCAGTGGCTAAGGCATCTTGGAAGTATCCTTAATCTTTAAAAATTGTTATTTATAAAATAATCCTGACCCATATAGATAAAAAAATTCCTTAAAATCTTACCTTCCACACAGTTTTATATATGTCACTAAATGATGTATGACACGGCAACCAGTAAAGAGCAGATAACCCTACTCTAGACCTAGTTTAAGTACTACCTCCACATAGGATAGAGCAGCAGTTTTCAACAGGATATTTTAGTCCAGAAATAACAAATGATTTTTTGTGCAGAAACTTGCCTAAGGTGATAAACTACAGACTATTAGGAAAGTTGTCAGAGTATTTTTCTGTTTCTGGCCCTAGAGAAGACAGTTTGAACTGGAGTATTTTATGCAGTAAAGCTAAACTAAGAGATGTTTAAAATTATTTAAATTAAATCAAAACATCATTCTCAAGTGGAAAAGGCCCAATTACTAGTTTTAAAAGTGTGTAATTTGAAGTATCCTCTTAATACAGGTGCAGTGTCTTTAGTAATAACAAATTTGCTTTGGTTTGTAGATGGAAGAATTAATTAGCAGACCCACAGATGGCATGAATCGATATATCCACATATAGATTATATGTCCATATATTGTTTCAATACAGTGTAATCGATAGCAAAACTTTAACATGGCTAGACATAAAATTGGGACTATTTTAGTCCCACTTTCTGTTTCTACAGCTTTGAAAATAACTAAAGACTAGACCTTCTTGTGAGTTTTATTTACTTGCTCTGTTTAAGAAACAACTATCAGCCACACCCTTTTACCTACGTATCACTTTGCAGGTATTTTGTATGGTCTTTGTACTTCTTTGTTTCATGGTGTCTGATGAGTACTAAAAACTCAAGACTGGAATTTGGTAGTACATCATTTGCAGAGTTAGAGTAGGTGTCTGTCCTTTACATTATAGTAACATTTCAGCTAATGTGACACAACTGTTTAAAAAATACTTCACTGTGTTCATGTGCACTGGAAAACCATGGACAGCAGGAAGAACCAGGGAAGTTCTTTCAATCAAACAGTAATATGTACACTTTAGAAGGCTATATGAGCTGCCAGCTAATATCTGTGAAGTACTGGAAAAAATAGAGCATTGCAAGAAAAGACAGGCTTAAATTTTGTGCAGAAGAACAATCAGGAAGAGTCAGGAGAGCAGTAGGCTTAGAATTTCTCATTTTGCTGATATCCCTAAAATTGAAGTGTGTACATATAAATGGTAATAGTATAATTCCATGAAGAATTATTTGTAGTCTGCATATTTACATAATATGGACAGAACAAATTTAAATTCTGCTCAAATTTAAATTCTGTATGTGTGTCTTGCCTAAACAAGGGAAGTCTGACTCAAGCTAGAGAGAGGTTTCTAAGATTAGAAAATTGTTGAGAGTAAAATATAGTGAAATTAAATACTCAGTTGCCTTCTATATCCATTACACACAGATGAAGAATGGTGTTTGCAGTCTCTTCTTTTTGAGGAAATTTCCTGTTCATGCAAGGGTAGCATTAAAATAGTTGTGGGAGCAAATCATCTGCTTATACACAGTGTGGAGGATTCTGCTGTGCTAAAGAACTTATGTGATGATGATCTCTTTAGAAGTCAGTTATGCTGGATGGATTCCCATGCTTCAAAATCTACAGCAATTTTTTTTTTTTTTTTTTTTTTTTGTCTCCTAACCTGCAGCTTGATTTGCTAGTACCTCAGGAAAGAATTCAGGATCAAGTTTTCCCTCCACTAGACACCCAGAGATGGTTGTAAAGTGTTCAATTTCCATTCTGTACTTAATGCTGATGCACAAGTGTTGAGAAGGAAATATGGAGTAGAGAAGCGGTTTGAATGTTGAGGGGGAAGAGAGGTTGTGCCATAGCTACGAATGGGGAGGAAAAAAGAGAGTCTTCAGATATCAACAAAGGTAAAAGTATTAAAATGTGTAAGTGTGCAGAATGTGAAAGTATTTTTGAAAATCAGGAGATGAAGAACCTTAGGGAGACAGCTTAGGGGTACAAGAGTTTAAAAATCTTGAGGCTTACAAACCTAAGTAAATGCTGAATTCAGAAAAGTGGGACTTTTCTGAGCTTCAATGTTGTGCTATTTTTGGAAGAAAATAGATAAAACATGGTTATGTTGGCATATGAAATATTATCCCTTTAGGAAGAAGGTATCTGAAATAATTGCTTATTCCCTCCTGTTTTCCCTTTTTATGTACAGTTGGATTACAAAGAGAATTGATCTAAATTACCTGGGTAAAACAGGAACACATAACATTCCTGTGTAAGTATAAAGTGCAGTTTCTGGAGCTAGCTGTCATGTGTAACAGTTTTAAGTTTTAAAAATGGTAAAGTCATACATGGTTAGAAAAAAAAAGGGAAGTTTATGGGAGCTCTACTTCTTACAACACATTCTCAGAAAAACCCAAAATCTCAAAACATTTTCCGTTGTTTTGAAGACCTTTCCAGATGGTTATCAAAGTAAATTTTAACTGGAGTCTTTCTCTTTAAGTATTTTTAGCTTGAATATGTTTCATGCTTTTTTGTTTTGCTGGTTTTGTTTTTTGTTTTGGGATTTTTGGGTTTTTTTGTAAAGCTAAACATGGGACTTTTCAACTTCCACATAAGGTTTTCTCATTCCCTTCTATACTGCCAGAGGCTGGTTTGTCCCTCATGTTTTTTAAAGATTTTCCAGCAAAAGTTGTGAGTGTTGCTGAGTGTACTGTGCACCACATGGACCCAGTTTGTTGCTTGTACAGTTCACTGAAGACTAATCATCACTTTGAGAAGAGTTTGTAAACTTTGCTGCTTCCAGATATAATACTGAGACTTAACAAAGTCATTTAACTTCAGTGTACTTCAAACAACTGTTCCAGTGCTGGCAGAAAAGGGAGCTCTTATGGCCAGGAAATTTACATTATTAGTGGTGGGCTTCTGCAGTGAATGCAAAGTCAGTGTGGCAACAGGCTTCTTGTGCTGGTATTCGCCATTTCTATATACAAGAAAGATACTAAATATGGATTACATAACTTGAAGGCTCCTCTTATATTTGCAAAGAATTAATCATTATTTTTGGCAGTCTTCAATCCATATACTTCCAGGAATTTTTGATCTGACTTGAGTAGTCACCTTATTATGGTAATGTATTATGAAGGTCCATCATAGAAATATATAAAATAAAAACTTCCTCTTCCCTTTTCCTGCAGTCCATTATGAGGAAATGAACCTCTAAAACATTGCATCTTGGTGCACTCCTATACAGGTGAAACAGTTCATTATATGAGACTTCACTGTAGATACTAAGGTAGCAGTTGAATCAGCTGTCAAAGAAAGTTGTTTGTTAACATTAATGTTAATGTAGTTCATCACCCAAAATTCAGTAAACATTTATACATATCATTATTTCAGGTTTTTTACTGAGGACAGTGTTGTGTGTGAGATGCAGTAAGTAAAATAGTTTTGACTATTTTTCACTAGCAAGCCATAATATTCTGCCTGACCAAGAAGAGGTCGTGGCTTCTCAAAACATTTGTAAAATGGCTTCTAATTTTTATGTTTCTTTCTTTGTGTCCTCATGTAGGCTTGTAATTATTTAATGCTTTTGCTGAAATCACTTCTAATTGCACACACAGCCAATTAGGTAGTATTTCAATATCTGACCTTTGAATCTAGGAATGTTCTGTGATATTGTCAGCTGATTTTTGTGTGCACTTTTCTGTCTCCAGACACTTGCTGATTTTCCAGAAACATTCTCTGTCAAATTTCAGTTTGAACACAATATATTTTTTCCCCTTCTTCATACAAGTTTTCTACCTTTGGCACCTAGAAACCTTCTCTACAAAGAACTTGTAAAAGGGCTCTGCTTTCCAGGGATATTATAATGTACAACATGACAGTTCCCAGTCATGGCTCAGTTTGTGTGAGTATGCAGCAGCTGTGCACTTTCATCAACATTTGCCATAAATTTTGAAATCCCAGACATAAGCACCATCTGGCTGTGCAAGTTCCTTTCATAAGCTGGGCAGTTCCTAAGTTGCTCAGTTTCTGTGGATACATGCAAAAAAGATCTATACTTCAGAGAGCACTGGGGTTGATGAAGAAGAGCTATGTCCAAGGTAACCTTTTGTGGTAATAACCTAGGTGCTTGTTTAATTTTAAATGTTCTTTGGTTCTCTTTTTATACAATACATTAGCACTTCACTAAAGTAGGAAAAAACAATAAAAGTTTAGCCTGAACGTAGTTCTGTGCTGAAGAGTCCTTGTTGGAAAAGGTAACTTTCATTCCTTCTATAGAATTAACTATAGGCATTCATTATGATAATATTAGTACTCCTTAAAAAATATCCTGTGGTCTGGCTAATTTTTTTTTCTGCATTTGACATCATCAGAGTTCACTGCAGGGAGTTGCAGATGCTATGCACCTCCTCCTATGCTGCCATACCCTGTCTGCTGTTTAAACATATCAATAACTCACTGTATGGGTAACTGAAATATTTCTAATGTAGATAGTTGATAGATGTCTTCATTAACAAAAAGCTGCAGGCGATATCATTATCATCATATTCTTCCTTCTTTCCAGCATTACTAAGTGCATTGGTTTGCTAATATTTGCGTATGTTTGGGAGAGAAGAGGGTTCTGCTCAGCAATTCTTCTTATCAATTCATGTTCCTGATGGTTTGCCCCTCCTTTTTTTTTTCCTTTTCCTCTTTTAAATTGTGATAGTTCAACAAAATTCTAATTAAATTACATTTAGGTCAGTAGATCTAGACAGTGATGGCTTGCTAGAGAACTATGTTAAAAGACAGTGTCCTTCAATAAAATGCTAATAGATTTACTATGTTTCCTAGTGTTATTCAAAATTGGAATACAAAACTACATGACTAAATCTGGTTTCTTAAACTAGAAGATAGCTAGTTGAATGTTGATGTAAGAATTCTTCATGAATGTTTGCTTAAATTTTTAACATTGGTTTTGTTGCTGTGGGGTTTCTCTGGCTTTTCTCAATTTTATTTTTTTTAAATGCAGAGACACTTGCTTTACTTACACTTTACATCTGATATTTATGAGGGTTTGTAGGAGTGGCTGTACTTTTTTTAAGAATGCATATACTATGTCTATAAAAAATGTTTTATATGTATTGTTAACAATTCTTTTAAATAATTGTTGTGTTTTAGTAATAATGGTATTCTCCAATTTAGTGCCCCAACTGAAACCATGCACTTCCTGTTCCCCCTTTCTGCATCCTCCTCTCTGTGTCAAGATGGAGAGCACAATTGGAAGCACAAACAGAAAACATCACAGGCTGGGATAAGAACAATTTACTGGAAACAGCAATGAGATAAGAAAACAAACAGTAACAGCAACAATACGAAAAACACAAGTGTACAAAGATTGATTCACATGCAAAATGCTCACTGCAGAGCCCACAACACAACCACAGCTGCACCACCCTGACTGGAAGAAACCCTTCCTCACAGAAGAAACTCCCAAAAATGACAGGAAGGGGTATCGAGCAATATTGAATAATACCCCCATCCTACCCATGTCCCCTCCTGGCTACTACAAAAATTAACCTCATCCTGGCTGGAACAATAATGTTTAAGTCAACAAAGCCAGAAAACAATAACACTTTGGTGATATTCATCCCTAATAATGAGTACTGCTGACTTAACATAAAAAGACTTATACAATTATAAATTCTTTTTTAATCAACACAGGCAGAGAATTCTGTGTTGTTTACAGAGGAACCCTACAGAGAAATGAACTTGAAATTACTAGCTTCCAAGGATTTCATAAGCCTAAAGTTCTTGGCTGAATTATTTTGCAGACAGGTTTTTGTAGCTCAGCAATAAAATAGCCAGAGAAGTTCTACATCTTAGTATTATAGCAATTTGGCCACTTGATGTTTTGGGAAAAAGAGAGCCTGGCAGAATCAAGTCTGCAAATCACTGAAGTGGATGAATGAGTGGAATATCTGCTCCTGAAATATTCTTTTAAAATATACTGAGATTGAAAAGTACTTGATTTTTCAGAGGGTTTGAACAATCTGAATTCTCACTGAATTCAGTTTATTTTCTTAAGGAATGTCAGGCCTTAATTAAATCTTTGACTTCAATGGCAATTCAGATAAAATACAAAGGTTTTTCTATGTGTGTCTGTGAAATGCCAAATTTTCTGGGGTTTGTTAGATAATTTTCACATTTGTAAGTTTTTAAGAAGTAGTGAAATTTACACCAAACTGGTGAATACACTATAGATTATTACAAGCTTTTTGGAAACATTTATTTGAAAATTTCTAATGAAAAAGGAAAACTATTTAAATTTTTTATAAATCGATGTCTTTTCTAAATTTAATCCATAATCATTAACTACAATGACTTCTGCTAGCTTCTGCTCCTTTAGCTTTTCTTTGGTTCTTGTCAAGTATTATTAACATATATGTTGCTCAATCAATGTCCTGTACTTAAGCTCAGCAAGAAGACCTAATTCTGTGTTTTGTAGAAGTTCCATCTTCATGTTTGTGAGGCAGTCAGGTACTGTTTATTGGCCTGGCTCTATGGCCCTGTTCTAAATTTATCTGTCTTTGACATGTTAATATCTTTTACATGCAAAATTTTCTCTCAAGTACTGATATAAAAAATGATTGCAAAAAAAAAAAAAAACTTTCTTTTTAAATACAAAACTTTAAACTATTTCATGGGACGGGGCCAAGGGAGAAGTCCCATATTTGGCATGTCTTTCTAGAGGTTAGGTCAAGATTCCTTAAAACAGTACGTTCTGACCTTCTTTTTCGTAAATATGGATAAATGCACAGAAAATATGTGTGAAAGAACTCAAAATTTTACATTGAAATTAATAACAATGGGAATTCTTTTATTACTGCTTTTCTGTACTTGCCCTGAGAAACAGCAATCGGACTATAGGAAGCACTAGTAACTCCAATAAATGTTGCTAGATCTTCCAATGAAAGCACTTCCAGTCAAGAGGGACCTCTCCAGATTTTCAAGACTCTTCAAAAATCATTGTGAGAAGCTTTATGATGACATCAAATAACTCTTTATGTAGTCTTGGAGGAACCCATTCAGGCTATAGAAACTTACAGGGATCCAGCTGGAACAGCAGATCCCTCACAACTTTTGGATCCACTGCAAGTCTATCATTCTCACAGCCATGGTCCCCCAGCTCAAGGCACAGGTACCACCTTGGTCCATCATTGGTATTGAAAACATAGGCAAATAAAGAATTTAACAACTCTGTCTTGTCTATGTCCACATTTGTCAAGTGACCATCCCTGTCCTCTAAAAGGCCAATGTTTTTTCTGGACTGCATTTTGCCATTAATGTATATAAACCCCCTAATTTTTATTGTCCCCCACAATTCTGGCCAGCTACAGGGCCAGCTACACACCACCTGACCTTGCTTCTATTGGGCATACAACTCCATTTTTTACCTTATATCCAAAAGATCCCTGCTCAGCCAAGGCAGCCTCCTGCCTTTTTTACTGAACTTCTGACATTTTGGAATTGCCTGCCCCTGTGCCTTTAGGAGGTGATGCTTAAACTAGAACCAGAACTGAGGAGCCCTACCAGCCTAAAAACATTTGGTTGGGAATTTTTCTCACTAGTTTCCTGATCAGTCTGAAATTTTATCTCCTCTTGTCCAGAGTTAGTGTTTTGGTGGCACTTTTCCTCTGATCAGAAGATATTTAAACTCCATTGCTTTGTGGTCGCCGTGGCCAAGATGGCCACCAATCACCACTTCCCTCATGAGGCCCTCTGTCAACAAGCAAAAAATCAAGGAATGCATCTTTCCAAGTTGATTACCTTAGTACCTGTACCATGAAGCTATCATTCAGGTGTTTAAGGAATCTTCTGGAACTGTTTGTGTCAGTTTTGTGATGTTCCCAGTTAATTAGAGGTGTCTCTTAGTTCCTCAAAGAATAATTAATCAATGTCACCATCCTGGCTATGTGGTCTATAGTAGACTTCCACAATGACATTCACACTGTGTGCTTGTCCCTTTATCCCTAACCAGAGGCTCTCAATCATTGCCATTGTGCACCATGGACTCCATACAGTCCAGCCCTTCCACTACATAAACATCACCTCCCTGTCTGCCTCCTTCTTCCTCTTCTGCCCTTCTACCCCTCCCAAGGATCCTGTAACTATCAAACAGGGTGCCTCAGCCACAGGACCAGGTTTTGCTTATGCCAGTGATCTCAAATCTCTGAGACGGGGCCAAAGTTTCAAGCTCCTCATTTGCTGCTCATGAGTGTATTGGTATAGAAACATTTAAGGTGGGGTTTGTGGTAGGTGACACCTGCTGGAGGAGAATGAGGAATCCTATTAGCATTTGTTTCCTCAAGGTTTCCATCCCACCATCCCACTTCCTATCACTAGAAAGCCTGGTTTTGTCCCTCCCTACACATAATGCTGGAACAGAAAGAACAAGTTATGGATAAAGGGAAGGATTTTGTTCTCTACACATTCTTTCTTGCATTTTGCATTTAAAACATCAGCTCTGAAAATCACATGAATCTCTCCTTGTGTTTAAAAACATAAGAGGGATTTCAGATGACTCACAGGAATAGAATGTAACTATTAACTTTCCAAGTTAAAATGTCAAGAGATTTAACCATCTAATTTTTATATTATTTCATGGTAAAAAAAATTGAAATAATTTCATAACTTTACAATTCACTGCAGTGCAATAACAATTTTAGTCCTACAGAACCAACGTTAACAATAAAAAAGTTTATTGTAACCATACCTCAGCTATTAGAACACTTTCAGCTACATCCTTTCTTGTAGAATTTTTATGTAAATGGTTTTTCATGTCACAGATATTCATAGAATACTTCAACTTTGAAGGGTCCTTAAATCATCTAGTGTTAACCCCACTCCTCTTGAGCAGGGACACCTTCTACTAGATCAGGTTGTTCAGAGATCTATCCAAGCTTTCCTTCAACACTTTCAGGCATGAGGAATTCACAGCTTCTCTGGGCAACCTGTTCCAGTTCATCAACATCCTCACTCTAAAGATTATTTTCTCAATTTCTAATCTAAACCTACACTCTCAATTTGAAACCATTCACACCTGTTCTGTCACTACATGGTCTTGTAAATAGTCTCTCTCCATCTTTCTTGTAGACTCCCTCCAGGTACTTGGAAGGCCATAACTAGGTAACCCCAAAACCTTTTCTTCTCCAGGCTGAACAATCCCAATACTCTTAGTCTGTCCTCTTATGAGAGGTGCTCCATCACTCTAATCAAGTAGATGTCCCCCCTCTGGACTCACCCCATCAGGTCCATGTCTTCTCTGTGCAGAGGACTCCAGAGCTGGATGCAGCACTGCAGGTGGGGTCTCACCAGAGCAGTGTAAACAGAGAGACCTCCCTTGCCCTGCTGGCCATGCTGCTTTGGATGTAGCCCAGAATATAATAATGTTGCTTTCATAAATGGCAAGGAAAGATGTAATTTTTAGGATACGGGTTCACATTTCATACTGTACAAAATGGTATAGCACAGTGGTTTGTTTCCTTCACAGTGTTGCTTGATTGCTGTATAGGGTTGATCCCAAGCCTAGCCTGAGATGTCAGAACAAACATCTTTCCCTGCTTTACAGGAGTCAGTGTGGAATGACACTAAATGACTAGTCAAGAGGAACTGAGAAAAATTTCTACTCCTAAAAAATCACTGCAGAACTTGTTTTGAAATCTTCTATTTTTTATTTTCTCTTCTGAACATTGATATATTTCCTTTGGAAAAATGTAGTATATGTGACTTCATGTTCTAATGAAATGTATATTTAAAATTTTTTGCTGTCTTTTGCATACTGTAAGCAAAAGGGAGAGAGAGATTAAACTTGTGACCTGTATGGGACCTCATGGCCAGTTTTGTAGGGAGATTTTTTTTAACTCTAGCACCTACAACGGCAGCAAAATATCGGTCTTGGAATTCATGATCAGATGATAGATGCAATAGTATGAAGCATGAATATGAAATTTTGAGTTTCAGAGGTGAAATAAAAATACTTTTTCCTAATCACCAGAGATTAAATCCCTAGAGAACCAACTTCCTCTGTATTCCCTGCAATGCTTTGCTCATACAGGCGGTTACCTGCAGGAAGTAGTGAACTCACAAAATCTTTTGCCTATGTTACTGATTAACAACCACTTTATCCTGATGATAAAGAAAATTACAAAAACACAATGATGCATTTGCAAGTTTGCAGTACAAATTGTGACCTAAATATACCAACATTATACAAATAATACCTCTAAACTCATTCAGATTTACTCAGATTCTAGCAGTAGTGCACATGAAAAGAAAGAGAATTTTCATGACTTAAATCAGCTCCAGATTTTGGCAATTTACTGATTAGAGCTCTCCAGCTTAGCAGGGTTGAGAATCACTGATTCATATCACTGAGTACAATTTGGATGAATGAGCTGCTGTCAGAATCAGTCACCATTTGGTCCAAATCACTGTAAAACTGGAGACTCGAACGCGTAAAAAATTATCAGATTTTGGATATAACAGATCTTTATCCTTCTGTGCAGTCACTCTTGAGTGAGTTGAGGTTTTCTTCCTTTGGCATGAAAATAAACTCTTGATGGCATTGAGAGGTGAAGTAATCATGAAAGACACTGTGCTGTGTCTTGGGATAGAGCAAATTTGTTTGTCTGCTAGTTGAACTGAGGGGTTTTTTTAATATTTGCTTGCTCTTTTTTTTCTCTCTCTCTCTTTCTTTCTTTCTCTCTTTCTCTCCATTTCTTTTTTCTTTTTCCTTTAATTAATCAAAGAAGAAAGGGCTACTGAAAGCTACATCTCAAAAGTATGAGGAAGAGCTCACAATCTTTGGTTTTGCAGCCTCATGACACCAACTATATGGGGATAAAATCGTAGAAGATGTTGCAAAATTTTGAAGTGGCTTCTAAGTCATAGATTATTTTTATCATAATTGTAAGTGAGATACTGCACATTGTGTGTAATATCTTTGTGTGGTAAATATGAGTGCAAGAGCTCTGACTGGGAGTCACAGTCATGGATAAATCTTGTGGAAACTAATACATCTTAAATCCTATTTTTTTCCTGCCACATAGTGCCTTCTCACAGCCTTAAGGGAAGGCTGCTGTCTTCTGGGGAATCAGAGTCTACGTATGTTCTGGAACTCACACTTGAAGTTTGATTGTTGTTTTGTTTTCTAAATGAAATATGTATTCACTTGTAATTCTCTGACTTGGATTGTTTTTATTTAAAAGTTTTGAATGCTTTAGCATTTGATTATGAAGAATGTGATACTATCCCTCCCTGAGTAAGCATGGAATATCTCTATTTTGTTGTTATTCCAACTGATAATTTACCCTCAAAAAATAGGTGAGAATACATTTTCTTCTTTCTGTTGAAAATACCTACTGGCCCAGAGAGATTTTCCCATATAAATGTTGACTGCTTTCCCCAAAGCAGTCAACATTTGTCACATCAGGGTTTATTTTAAGTCTTCATGTAAAGCTTCCCAGAAGCTAAACATTCAAAATATTGAAAGAAGCTTGTAAATCAATATTTCTCATGACATCTAATTTGCAAAGTAAAACTACCATGTTCTATGTAGCTTGTATGTGGAGGAAAACAGCCTCAGGCCAGACACTGGGATTAGTCTGATTATGATAACAAAATTAAATATTTAGAGTTCTTGAGGAGAGAGGAGAGGAGAGGAGAGGAGAGGAGAGGAGAGGAGAGGAGAGGAGAGGAGAAAGGAAATAACAGAATGCTTTGCACTACCATGTGTTGCACCACTGCCCCATCACAGGTCTGCTTTTCCCTATCTCTTGTGAAGGACAAATGAATTATGTCAATGTTTTGGGGGACAAGTTAGAGGCTTATCAGGGATGCTCCATTAAGTAGTCCTCTATCACTGTGAGAATAAGAAATATTTAGAACTATTCAGGACATTACACCTTTGTATGACTTCTAAAGCTAGTAGTATAGTCTCACAAATTTAAAGACAGTCTACATAGCTTAAATTTTAAATGTAAATCTTTATAATATATTTTTAGCTGTTATTGTGTTATCATAATTGTTTTGCAAGTACATCTTCTTTAATCCTTTCACCTTGCCTAAGCTAATTCATAGTAATATGACAAATTCTTGGGGTAAGTCAATTCATTATGGCAGACTGTATCAAGCAGTTGAGTGTCTAATATGTACGGAGTTCTGGACTGCCAGAATCCTGTAGAACATCTGTTGAGCACCATTGTGTTGCTGAAGCCTTTATATATGAGCATTATACACTTCCCAAATAAAAGGTAGCTTTCATCAATAATAAGAGTCCTGTTTGTCAGCAGAAAGATTGTAAGAAAGAAGACCAAAACTTTGACTCTTCAGAAGATGCTGGCACCCCGTTTTCCAGATATAGCATATTTAAAATTATTTAAGGTCATTTGCCTAGATAAAAGCTGTGAAAAGAATCATAACTTTGAAGTCTAGTGATAACAACACTCATGAGTGTTCACGACTTGTTTGACTAACTATTTTATATAGGATTAACACAAAGGGCTAAGGATAATTTAATGCAAAATAATTGAAAATTTATTGGAACAAAGACCACAACCCAGCTCCCTGGCAAATGTCCCATCACAAGATTAGACAGTAAAGATCACTTACGCCTCTAATCCTCTCAAACCATCAAATAATTTTTTATTATTTATTCTCTATAAAGCCAAGTAGGTGCATCACTGTGCATCACTGATGCATTTTGAACTCCTTTTTGGCATAGCAGAGAGTTATTGTGCAGAGAATTACTAATCTGTGACAGCCTAAATTCTGGAGTCTACCACACTTCACAAGAAATCTGGAGCTGGGATTGAGGTGAAGAGATTGAGTCCTTGGAGCTGAAGTATGAAATAATGTTAACATTTAAATGCACACACTCTGTGGATGTGCACAGAGTCAGACATATAAATGGAATAGTGGTTGTGAATATAAAAATGAGTGTTCCATGAGTATCTCGTTTTAGAGCAGAGGAGGCTGGTCTTCAAGTGTGAGGATTTTTAATAGTCTCATTCTTGGATCCTCAAAACAGAAAAAAACCCACAAGATTTTCCTGACATGAGAATGTGCAAAAATTCATGGGTTTGATCCCATTTTATTCTTGTTGAAATTAATAACAAAACTTCACCAAGTTACATAGAACAGGGTGAATACAAAAGGAACATATTCTTGCAGGGACACTATGAAATTAGTCTGTACAGGTGTTAAGCATTACCCCATAACTGATGTATATCTCACTAACTGAGTCATCACTAGCTTATTGAGGTGCCAATTAGATGTGCATAACATTACCCCTTTCGTTCTTCTAATTTATAATCATTAATGATAATAATAATTATTGTTGTTATTATTACTATTTTATATCAGCTCTTAATACTGATTCAAGAAGGGCTTGGCAAAACTCAGAAAGAAAATTACAGTATTTCAATTGTATAAGGACCTGGGTTTCCTGGCTTAGTACAAGACTGACTGATAAAAAAAAATTAATTTGCATAGCTTCTACCTGGATTGAGGGGAAAAGTATTTTCATTTGACAACTGGTGTCAGTGTTAGTTTGCACAAAGCATTTTGGCCTCTAGCAGTCAAAATGTTGTTTTCCTCTCATGCCAGACCCCTGTGACTACAACAGTGTACAACTGTCACTGTGAGAAACACAGAGAACAGAGAGTCACACTTGTTTTCTGAGCACCAAGTTGGCAACTAACTTTGGCTCATGAGCATGTTCCTGACAGCATGTGAAGGCAGCTCCGAGCTGAGATGGCACCTGCAGTGCACAGAGAGCCAACTGCTATTCAGAAATGAACAAAGGTGTCCGCTACAATTTTAAATATACTTTGACTAATTGGAGGGTTTTTTCTCTATTAAAGATTCATAGAAAAGATGCCTACTTTAATGCTTATTATTAATAATGCTACTATGGCATAGGTTTTAAGGGAATCAAAAAACATTTGCTTAACTTGGTTATGACAACAAATCAAACAAGCAGTTTATAATGTCCATGAAAATGAAGAAAAAGCCAGGAAACTGGAGGGATTATTTCCCCAAAACTGGAAGTTATTAGGAGAAAAGACTCAGTCTGATAGGAAGATCATCTTACTTTGCTTTCTGCCACACTCACTTTCCTTGGGAAAGTCAATTTTTGGAAGTTGTCACATATACCTCGTCCTTTCATAATGAAGGCCCACTACAAGTATAACTATTTCACAAATTACTAGTTAGCAGTTCCCTTTTTTATCAGTGTTACTTAAATATAGAAAATACACAACAACAAAAAAATAATAATTGTTTGGATTAAGTAATACGTAATCTTCCATAATAACTATCCAATTTCTTTTTTGCCCTATAGATAGCAAACTTTCTGTAAGACACTTCTTGGATTTTTGCTGAATTTAAATCTTTTGTCTTTATGCCTTTGATTTCTGAAGTCCAGGCTAATTAGAAACCTGGGATCCTGTCCTATGGATTAGCTGGTTGTTGAAGACATGAATAATCTTGTCTGAAAGGTATTTAAAATCCAGAATTATAACAAAATTAAACAAATTAAGTTAATATCATATCTAAATCTGGGCTAAACTCAGAAAGAATTGTCCATGTCTTTGTACTACCTAAATAGGGGTCTGTCATCTGCACTCCTAAATTTAAATTTCTAAAACAAGATCCAAGTAACCTGCTTACATTTTTCTGGCATGGGTGCCAAAACTTAATAGAATTTCAACACAGATATGAAGCTTTTAAGAAATAATCTTGGTTTAGCTTGTCTTACCTCCAACAGAAGTGAATTATTTCAGACATGGTTTTATACACAGACAGACACAATGCTGTGACTGCAAGATCTTGGAATATCCCTCAGAGTCCTATGTGTTTGACATCACTACTGTGTTGTTTATTTCACTTCTCATCTACTTCCCAAAGACAAAATTATAAATAACGACAGTTCTTTCTTTAGATGGGCTTTGTATTGTCTACATCTATTCTCAGAAGCAGATATCATCAACAAAACATGTTTCTCTGGTTTGAAGATGGCAGTTAAAATGGGCTTGAAACATGACAGAGGTTTGTGGTGATCACCACAGTTTGCGACATTTTTAATACTGGAGAGCAGATTTTGTTTTAGAATTTTGGACTATCTACCTGTGAGATTGACTCTGATAATAAAAGTCTCTATTTCATAATGTCATGGTAATATTGGACCTTGAGTCCACACATTTGGAAATGTTAATTTAAGTCTTCAATATCTGGAGCCTTCCATGGGGAGAAATATCATTGTTGAGGCCTGTAATATCTTCTTCAACCCTTGACACCCACTTGTGAGGGTATTTTCTCATTTGCTAACCTGCTTTTATATTTCAGTGCTCCACAAGTCCATGTTAAATCCAAATTTGATGCATTTGACCTATGGCTTTTATGTGTGTTTGATCCTCCTTCCATTTCCTGATACCCAAACAACTAGCTTTGCCCTGTTCTAGCTCTGCATGTTTTTAACTGACCACTGGCAAGATGTCTTTACACACAGTGTGTCCCTGTTGTAAGCCCACACCTCAGCTTTTCCCATTTCTGTATGCATCTGTACCACATCCTGTATTTCAGCTTCTGAGTGGAGAGCAGCTATTATGCCATTTATCTACACTTCATTGTTAAAGATGCAAATTTCTTCTGTAGAGAGCAAATTCTGGTTCCTGCTGCCTCTACAGAAGTGTCATGACACCACACAAAGATAAATAAAAGCAAAACAAATTATCTATAGACATCTGGTCAACACGAGAAATTGCTGCCACAGCTAAATCAAGTAAAATCAAGTTGCAGAGAGGTCTAGAATAATTTAGACAGAGCAGATTGACAAACCTTAGTCCTGAGGCATTATAAATTTTGTGCAAAGCTTGTAGACTTATACTGTAAATGGCAGTACTGTATTATAGAGCTATATGATTGCAAACTTCACTCCATTATTGAATATTCATTCATGAAAAAAATTCCTAGAGTCCATAACACAGCACTTCATCAGTCTTGGTCCCTGTGATTTTACCTCTCATCAAAGAATGCTTAATTTGTGCTTAATTTGTGCCAAGTTTGATGATAACAGTCAGTATATATTTAAAGCAGAAGATTGTAAAGATTTTATTAAAATCACAGAATAATCCATGTAGAATAGTGTTTTTAAAAGGAATATCTAATAAGTGGATTCCAAATTTGGCACTAAGCTTAGAGAATGAGTCTGTCATTTTACATCAGAAAAATATTTGATCTCTTCATTTATTTTCTACTATTTATTTACTGAATTAAGAGCAATATTCGTATGATTCAATTGCACGGACAAATTTTCTATTCCATGAGCATTTTTGATATTTCTGAGGGGTTTTTTTCCAAACTATTTTTAAAATCTTATCTGAATAAAAACAAAATTTATTCAATATCCAACGAATTAACAGTATTTTAGGAGATAATGAAATTGTTTACTTTTGATAATTTAAAACTTCTTGACCTCATTTTATCATTTGGTTGGACGTGGTTTTAATTTCAAAGTTAAAGATTCGTTTTCCTTGAATATCAAAATTAGGTGCAATGTTCCTGAATTTAAATGTAAGAAAGATATTGTGAAGTGAGGGAAATTAAAACCAACCAGGTTTCCCTGACAGTTGTTTTTAAAGATCTAGAGAATTTCTGATCCGTCTAGTTTACTTGCAAACACCTGGTTGTAAACAGAGTTCACTATGAGAATGAATATCTTTTGACTCTTTGAAAATTATATGTTCTGCTGTAGATGCACCCAGCAGCATCTGGAATTCAGAATAATAGGTGTTTTCTATGAGAGATAGAGACTATCAGATCCAATTTCAGTCTCTTTTACAAGAGGTAGCCTACCAAGGCAAAGAGAAGCATTAAGTTGCAGCCAGCTATACATACAGTATTTTGTACCATAGAAGGTCTCAGTCACTGCTGAGATAAGCAGAGTAATGGCATTGGTTTAATTAGAAATACTCGAGCATATGAGTGGAAAAATGGAACAGCCCAATGCTTTTAGCTGAATAAATTTGAAATATAGTTGGATAATTACATCTGTATCTGAACTTCTCACAAAATGAGTGCTGTTAGACACTCTTCAGTAAGTATGA
Organism: Cettia cetti; assembly: GCA_013401135.1. NCBI lineage: Eukaryota > Metazoa > Chordata > Aves > Passeriformes > Sylviidae > Cettia > Cettia cetti. The sequence goes on from VZUI01021593.1 coordinate 28,415, forward strand.
ACCATTGTAGTTCACTAGATACCAATGATTCTTCTCCTATTTTACATTGCTTTAAGACAATCTCTTGGACCAATTATAAAAGAAATTACAAAGTCACGTCTTGGGAAGGACAAAGGGATTAAATAAAATGACAGCTAGGATGGAAAGTGACAATCAAGGTATAACTGTTCTTAGACTCTTAATACTCCTAGCTCTTAAAGCCTTTTTCTTCTTTTTCTTTGGATGAAATTTTAAAGAAAACTCCACCTGCTTGCATTAAACCAAGTTCAGACAAGTAACATGCAATGCTACAAGAGCAACCATTTTATAGCCAGCAAAGTAGTTAAAGATTTCACTAATTCTTAACATTTGACACTTACATTTCATGCAAAAACCCCCCACCTTCTACTAAAGAGTACTGGCTAAGAAATTTCCACAATTTTTTAAGCTCGTATTTAAGAGACTTTGTGTTTCTTTTATTTTCTTACACATTATTGTAAAATATAGGAAAAAAGTTAAACCTAGTTAATTGAGTATACTCGTTGGAGTGTAATATTTGTTTAATACTACACTCCAATGTGTTGGAGTGTAATATTAAAATTATTCCTTAATATTTGCATTATTTGCTGATTTGTTAATATCAACTAGAAGTATTGAAGTTTTATGTTTTATTCAACTTTTTTAATAAAGCAGGTCATTTTAATAACAAAGAGAAATGGTTCCTCTTGAGTAAATGTACAGAAGGATTATGTAGAGAAAGTAATAGAAGGCAAGTTATTATGAGCTAGAAGCAATTGATCCTGATAAAAATTTCTGTCCTAAAATTAAGGATTTACTCACTAAGATTACAACCACTTTTTACTCCAGAACAAGAAGGGCAATGTACCACTTAGATATTACTATTTAGATGATTTTTTTTAACAGTCTTATCTCCTTTCTTCTCTCATGCATTGACTACTCAGTTCACTCTTTTTGGAAAGTTATATGCAAAAGTTATTATGCCAAAGATTTGGGTAATTTCCCTTTTTTTTTCATGGCACATAATGAACCATATTGTCCCAGATAAAATATCCATTTTGAACTTCAAAATATCAGTTCTGTCTTATGTGGACACAGATTCACATTCCCAGTTCATCTGAATACCTATATTCCTTTTTCCCAAGCTGATCACTCATTGCCAGAATTGTTCTACCATACAAGATCTGACAGACATAGACCATCTTCTGTGTGATAAGAAGAAGGAATATAAGAAAGGGTATATAGAACAGCACCAACTCTACATCTGCTTCTGTAGATGTTTTTGTTACAGAGCCATTGGGAAGTCCCTTCTCACCTTAATAGTCTACAGTTGGGGGAATGCAAGGTAAATTTATACATCTGTATGTACATGTGCCCAGGTGTCAAATGCTGAAAGCTCTGATTAGGCTTCCTGTTAATCCTGAAGTTGAGATACCTGGATGTGTTAAGAGGAGCATTCATCTTTTTTTTTTCTTTTTTAGTCTGTATTTCTCTTGAATTTTTTTCTTAATGTTATGGGAAATTTTTCCAGAAGTTTGTCTTTTTATCACTTGATTGTACCCAAGCCTGGTGGTTGCTCATTTTATTTTATGTATCTTTTCTGTTTCTTAATCTCTACATTTTGAGACAAGAAATAAGATTCAAACCTCTGAGACACCAGGGAACAGCTGCTGTTGTCAACCATTTTCAAACAGCAGGATGACTGAAGTGATTGTGCCTTACATTCAGACATTTTTTGTCCTCTCAGTTTTTTTTCTAATCTCTCCTTTTATCAAAGCCTGCTGGATGACTGCATCTCTATGATCTTCTCCCACTATGTTCTTGCAAAATAGCTTGATGTATGTTCACTCTTCTACTTCTTTCTCCTTTTTATATGTCTGCAGATTTTTGTCTTGTATCTTTTCCTTTTTCCTGGATTTTTTTTTTTTTGTTCTAATTTTATGTCCCCTTTTTCTCCAGTTCCTTTATATAACAAATACGAGAAGGGAGTAGCCTTTGTTAGAGCAGCAAGATGAAAGTTCTCAAGGTACTGTTTAATAAAAAAAAGAAACAATATGAGAAACAGCAAGCAAACAAACAACCCACCCTTCTTTCCCCCTCCAAAAAAAAACCCTCCTCTACACCCCCCACATCCCAAAGACTCACCTTGCATACGCCTTACATCTTGCATACTTATGTGGAAGGGGGGTTGAATAATGAAACTACAGGAACACTGCTGAGTGATTTGATCCACACAAATCCTTAGGATCCAATAGGCTCCATCCAAGGTGTTGAAAAAGATAGCCAACATCCTTTCTTTTTTCTTTGAAAGGTTGTGGAGTTCAGGAGAAAGCACTAACAACTGGAGAAAAGTAAATGCCACAGACATCTTTGAAACAAACAAAAAAACCCCTACAATCATCCATGGTTGTCTGACTTTGATGCTGGAGCAAGTCCTCATGGACACCATTTTTGGACACACACAGGAGATAATTGGAACCAGAAACCTTGAATTTGCTGAAGGGTCTGACCAGCCTGATTCCCTTATGTGATCAAATGTTGAAACATGTGAGTCAGAGAAAATTGTGGCCATTTTTTATTTGGACTTCAGCAAAGTTTTTGACATTGTCTGTCACTGTATTGCTGTATCCCAGTTCGGATGCTATGGACAGGTACAAAAAAAGGGTGGGTGATCAGGTGTGGAGGGGTGTACTTGGTACATTCTACCTGAAGCCTGGTGGCAAGCAGAATATCACATAAGTCTGTCCTGAGACTGGTCCTTTTAATAATTTTAAATATTAAATCTTAATTGTAAAAAGAAAAAAAAAAGTTTTAAATTATCAAAAATAATATTATTTTTCAATAGACTGAAAAAGGTGATGAAGAACACTCTGTTATAGTTTGAAGATGACTCCAAACTGTGGGGGAACGACCAGGTAATCCTTTTAAGGAAAATGCTGCCAGCTAGAGGGACCTAGATAGGCTGTAGGAACAGGACAGCAAGAACATTATAGCGTTCAACAAGGCCAAGATCAAGCAAAGGCCCTGGGCAGGAAACACTCGTGCAAGCCACACAAAAGCAATGTCTTTTTTGTTTTACAGTGTAGTGGACAGCCACACCAACAGGAGATTAGAGTGTGCCAGTTTCCATAATATAATTTCAACCTACCTAAAATGAAATTTGATTTCATACATAACAGCTCCTCTTGTACTGTTAATATATATCATCTAATAGATATACATAAATAGGATGAGAAGGAAGGTATTTTTAAAATCATACTAAAGGTTTTCTTATATATAAACCACAGAAATAAATGTAATATATTGTTACATAAGCAGCTTTAATTATTTAAGAATGTAGGTGTTTTTTGTGGTTTTAGGGTTTTTTTGGAGAGGGGTTGCCTTTTTCCTAAAATATCCCCTAATTCAGAAAAATACTGGTAGTAATATGGTCTTAGGAACTTTTGTGAAACTTTATTTTCATAAGCCACTATTATAAAAGGCATTACTACAGGAACTACACAAAACTCCAGTTCTCTAGAATTCAAACATTCATGCTCCGTTTTCTATAAACTGAAGTGTTAAAAACAAGTTAAAATTAAAATTATTTTACATCTTTATGTAAAAATATTGTGAGGGACTGGATGTCAGACAGGACTTCTCCTGAGACCCCTCCTTCTTCTTTCAGCTAAGTACACAGATGTACAAAGTGATGTAGAATGGCAAATTTTCATGAGTTCAGTGTATGAAATGAGTACAAAACATCAGTGGAAGCACAACAATATTTCTCATGTGTGTTAGAGAAAGAAAACTTATTTTAATTTGTTCTCGTAACTGGAAATACATAGAAAAGAGTAGGACTTATGTTTCTATATGAGGCCATTGGGAGGTGATTTTGGTTTTTTTCTGTTGCATCTTTCTTTCCCCTCTGCTGCCTGCACAATTTCACAGAAGCATAAATCAAGTCAACACATATGCACACCTGCTCTAGATTTACAAGCATCTGGTATGTGAGAAACTTGTTTTGGTGAAAATCTGTAAGCTCCATTGGAGCAAACTGGAAAAAGGAAAAAAAACAAAAAAAACCCTAAAAAAACCCCAGAAAACAAAATTGAAAAGCCCCACCGCAAAATGACATGTCATAAATCTTGTCTATGGGCATTTGTTTGTTAAAGAAACTTTATATTTCTCTTTTATCATAGTCTGCAATTATTAAGAAATTAATTATGGAAACATTTTAAAATTTAAATTCGGGATATAGGCCCGTATATCAATGGTTTATAACTAAAAGATGGTGTGTTGAATAGTTCCTCTACAGTTTTTTACACCCCAGAAAACTTATTCTTAGAAACTTATTCAAAGCTAGGGCATACTCAAGAAGGTAAACTATCTTTGACCTTTGGAAAACTTTATTTAGGCAGTAGGTACCCTAGAGTCTTTCTTAATGCACCATCAGAAGCTTGCAGTTTTCAGCCTACCTCACACAAAATTGGCAGCTGTTTAACATCTTTTCAGTTCTTCTTTGCAACATAGATTTTCTGACTCTTCATAAAGGCTTTTTTTGGAGCTAAAATCATTATTTCTGATTGAAAACACTGTTGATGTCCTTAAAGCCATTAATGTATTTTCTTTGAAAGTCCTATTTCAACAATTGGAACAGACTGCTTATATAAGTGGTGGAGCCACCATGTCTGGAAGTGTTTAAAGGCATATATATATATATATGACAATTACCGAGATGGATAAGGGGTGTACTTGGCAATGCTGGGTTATTTCTTGGACACAATGATCTTGTCTATTTCAACTTAAATGATTCTACAATTCTGTTATTCCTCTGTATTTCATCAGACTTCATGTTAAATATATTTATATGATTCTGATCTCCCAGGTTTACTAAATAGGTTTTCTGAAGAAATTTTGATCTTTCGCAGGAAGTATAGGGACAGTCATCCAGCCATTGGTCTAAACAACAATGGCTCCTTATATAATTCTCTGGAGCCATTAAGAGAAGTAATTTAAGTGTTGCTGTTAACATTCAGAAATTCTTCTTGTGCTTCTTCTTTCATACATAATAATGTTTCTTACATAATACTTGGCTACTCTTTCATGAAGAGTGGGTGGTAGGAAATCAAGGAAGAACCTAAAAGATATGCTGAAGAAAGCTCCATTGTTTTGAACAACTACTAGGGATGTAGAATGATCAGACAGTGGTAAAGAAAATCTTAGCTCAGATGATAAGGCCTGTTCTGTTTGTTTCCCTTGATGACCAACTCAGGCCATTCTACAGCATATGAACTGGAAGATAGTAAGTGAGGATAATTTAAAACTTGCAAGGTACTTGCTCATTATGGCTGTGGATTTTGGTTCCAAAGTAGACTTGATCAGTAATAACCAATTCTGTTATTTTTCCCCTTCTTGATCTTATCAGGGGATAAGATTTTTCCCCTTCTTCTAGATAAAGGCTACTGAAACTTAAAGAGGTGAACAAAACTGATGGTAATGCTTAACTGTATTTTGAATACTGGTAACAAAAAGACTAAGGTAGGCCCTGATACTATGACAGCTGCTTGCCTGGAGGACTGAAATTGAGGAAGAGGGTTAGTAAACCTTTTTATCACATAGCTCTAGTATCCAAAATGATTAATGAAGATTTTCTTCCACTAAAATCAAAATTAATTGGGGTGATAAAAATGGTTGTATATTTCATCGCCATCTGGTGTCAAAAGAATGAGAAACAGGAAAATTAAAGCATATTTTCTGAAGATGCTTCTTCTGGTAAAACAGCACCACATTTAGAGATAGAGAGAACATGTCTCACTACAGAAGAAGTCATGGGAACCATGAATATTGCCAAATTTTTACAATCTTTTTGTCTGTATTCTTATTGGATTTACGTGGCCAGGTTTTGGTAGTGGCAGCTACATGGGTGGCTTCTGTGAGAAGCTACCAGGAACTTCCTCCATGTCTGACAGCGCCAATGCCGACTGCCTCCAGGACAGACCCACACTGGCCAAGGCTGTGCCAGTTAGAGAAGGTAGTGCCTCTGTCATAACATTTTATGAAGGAAATAAAGTCATTGCACAGACATAATTGTTCTCAGAGACGAGAGGAAGGAGAATATGTGAGAGAAACAACTTCTGAACACACAAAGGTCAATGGAGAAGGAGGGGCAGGAGGTGCTCTAGGTGCTGGAGCACAGATTCCTCTGCAGCCCGTGGTGCAGCCCATGTGAGGCAGCTGTGCTTTCAGAGGACCATAGGGATGCAGAGATCCACCTACAGAAAATGGAGAATGCAGAATCTGAGGGACTGCACCCTGTGGTGAGGAACCCCCACTCAAGCAGTTTATGAAGAGCTGTGGGAAGGATTTATGCTGGAGAAGTTGGTGGAGAACTGTCTCCTGTGGCAAGGACCCCATGCTGGAGCAGGACATAGACTCTTCTCCCTGAGCAGCAGCAGGAACAACGTGTGATGAACTCACCATAACCCCATTCCCCCCATCTCCCTGAACCGCTGTGGGAGAGGAGGTAGAGGTAGAAAGGAGAGAGGTGATAAGGTGATTTTAAGATTTGTTTTATTTCTCCTTATCCTGCTCTGATTTCGATTAGCAATAAAGTAAGTTTATTTCCCCAAATCAAGTGTGTTATTGCCTCTGACAGTGGTTGATAAGCAATCTCTCCCTGTCCTTTATCCCAATTCACAAACCTTTTGTTGTGTTTTCTCTCCCCACTCCAGTTAGATAGAATTACTTTTTGGGGGCACCTGGCATCAATCAGGGTCATCCTACCACAGTATCATACTTATATAAGCTGCGCAGCTTTTCCAAATGTTTTTGGATTTTAGGCTACTGTGTAACTCTGAATTTAGTAGAAATTCTACTTTCATAAAATGTGCCATATCAGTTCTTTGAACATTGGAGGTTATTAATCATAAATTATTATAAATCATATAATAAAGAGTACATTTAAGGTATGTGAGATATTTAAAGATCACAGTTGCCTCAAAAACTGTTAAGGCCTCAGAAGGAACTTGTCATAAGGCAAGCCACCACAGCAGGTGGCTATTTCCTTCTATCTCTTTTTCTCTTACATTTACTATTAAATTAAATCTGTAGTATTGACTTTAGCATAAGGTCTCATTTGCACCTTAATTTGGGCTGAGACAGCTCTCAAAACTTGATAATAACAATGTATCAAAATCTTTATTTTAAGTAGAAATTTGTCTTTTATTTTACTATGCACTGATGCTCACTAATATAGCAATATAAAGAATAAGGATCAAAATCAGTTTTATTTTAAAGGTTTTTTTTTCCTTTCATCATAATAGAGTTCTAATTCCATATTAATTTACATTAATGAATCATTCCTTTGACACTGTCTAAAAATGCATACCTTGAATGTAAATAGTTCTGTATCTGACCCAGCTGTCCCCCTCTTACCTTCAGTATGGGCACATACATTACTGTATATACAGCTGTATCATATACATGTAAGCAAAACCTATCTAAAACTATGTATTTGGGCATAGACTACCTAGGAGTATGGTTATGGCTATTTGTATTATAATATCTTGCACATGCTTGGCTATTTGCATTAAAAAAAAGCATATTGTGTTCCCAGGGAAAACTGAGGTTCATTCCACTGACTGCAGCTCATAAAGATGTAGATACTGCCCCAAAACGTCTCTATATATCTTTATGTACAGATGCAGATGGCCGTGCAGCTCAGTTATTCCTGCTCCAAGACAAGCTGATGCAAGCTGTTTGTAACCTGCAGTGGTGCAATAAAGGCAGCATGCTGTGCTGAGTCAGAGTCCCAGATCAAGAGCCATAGCACTACATCTGAACAGCTTCCAGTCACCTCTGAGCATAAGCAGAGCAGATGCATACATGTTTGCAGGTGTTTGCTTGGATATGACCTCAAAAATTAGTTCTCATATATAATTTTGTAGCTGTAGTATTGTAGGCAAACACTCTCCAATAATCAGAGGTTTTAGCAGTTTTGTTTGCTCTTAAAATCTGCCAAGACTAACTTGGATTGCTGTCCTCTTATAAACTAGTACTTGAGGAGATTCTGCCTCTAATAAATGTACAAAATAGTAATAGATATATAACATCCAATATTATAGAAGTTTTAAGTAGTTGTGTGCTTCAGGTTAAGGAAAGGAGATAAAGGGCTGGACCAGGCATAGTGGGTTGACCCTCTCTGGATTCCAGGCATCCACCAAATCCTATCACTACCCTCCACAGGTGGACAAGGAGAGAAAATATAATGAAGGGTTGATGGGTTGAGATATGGGCAAAGAGAGATCAAACACCAAGTGCCACCACAGGCTGAACCGACTTTAAATAGAGATATCACTTGAATCTTTTATTATAAGAGCAGAATAATGAGAAGCAAAAGAAGACCTTGAAAACACCTTAACCACACCCCTTCCCCCTTCCTAGCTCTACCTCCTCCCACCCAGAAGCAAAGGAAGACAGGGAATGGGGGTTATGGTCAGTCGCTTCTGCTGCTCCTCAGGGTAAAGGGTTCTTCCCCTGCTCCAGTGTGAGTCCATCCCAGAGGCAATGGTTCTCCACAAACTGCGTTTGCACAAGGTACAGTCCTTCAGGCACAGCCTTCTCCAGCATGAGCCCCCACAGGGTAACAAGTCCTACCAGGACAACCTGCTTGAGAGTGGGGTCCTCTCTCCACAGGTCAGCAGGTTTTTGCCATGATCCTGCTCCAGCAGAGGCCCCCCACAGGGTCACAGTCGTTTCTCAGGCATTCATCTGTTCTGGCGTAGGTCTCTTCCATGGGCTGCAGGTGGACCTGTGCACCTCCATTGACCTCCACAGGCTGCAGGGACACAGCTGCCTCACCATGGGCTGCACCACAGACTGCAGGGGAATCTCTGCTGCAGATCCTGGAGCAGCTCCTCCCCATCCTTCTCCACTGACCTTGTTGCGTTGTGAACCCGGGCTGTTCCTCTCACATATTCTCACCCCACTCTTCTCTGGCAGCAATTACAACTGCACAACCACATTTTATTTTTCTTTCCTCTTAAATACGTTATCACAGCTGTTTTACCACCATTTCTGATTGGCCCAGCCTTGACCAGGGGCACATCTCTCTTGGAGTTGGTTGGCATTGGCTCTGCTGGACATAAAGGAAGCTTCCAGCAGCTTCTCACAAAAGCAGCCTTTGTAGCCCTCCACTACCAAAACCTGGCCATGCAAACCTAATACATCTTAGTAAGAGATTTAAACAAGAAAAAGCTACTGAAAAAAGAGAATAAACTCTTCCTCACTTCCTCTGGGAAGAGGCATGACGGGCTTAAACTGCAACAAAAGAGATTTAGACCTGACATTAATAATAGCTTTTTAATGGAAAAGACAGACTAGTACTGTAAGATTGGCTAAGGGACTGGGAATCTCTTTCTTTTAGACATTATTATAGAGATGTTAGACAAATATCTCACAAGCACTTTTGAGATACAGCTGATCCTGCATTGAAGCAGAAGAAATTTACTGATTTGTTGAGCTAACCTCTTTCATCTCAAATCTTCTAGGCTTTTGAGTCACAGATCTAAAATGAAGCAGATAGAATAGTCACTGATAAAGACTTACAGCCTGTGTCAATCTTACCTTATGAATCATACTCTTCTTGGAGAGTTCTAAAGATTCATTTGTGATGGTAGAGTTACTGTCAATGAACTGAGATGTGCCATCCATTTTATATGGATTCTCATCATCCTGATCACCATCTGTACCCCTCAAAAGGCCTGAAACATGTTCTCTAGTATTGTCAGTCATACTCAGCTTGTTTTTCACCTTCCTCCTGCTGCCGAAGGTGAAATGGAAGAGAAGAAAAAAGGATTGGGAGTACTATGTTTTATCAGAGGGGGATTTTTTTTTTGTATTGTGTATCAGCACGTGCATGATGTATTTGCTATAATTTTGAAATTATTTTAGCCATCAATACATAAAAGGCTGAAGGTTCTAGAAGTTTTGGAAATTTGTGGCAAAACTAAATTTCAGAAAAAAAAAAAAAGCTTATTTGACAAGACTGAAATATTTCACAGAAGGAGACAGCATTTAGCCTACATGACAGTTTTCTTCCTGACTGTCCAGTGAAAAGTAGGTCAGAAACTCTAATTTTCATTGTTGTATGACTAATCCATTGCTGAATATTGTCTTGGAATATGGTTACCGATGCTTCAGGTTTATCAGCCTTACAGTAAGAAACACTGACCTGTGAATACCTGGAATTCTGTGGTACCTGGCTCCTTTTCATGGACTCAGCAGTCAATTTGGCAATAAAGTAGGGGTTGGAGAAGACTTCCTAATTCACTACAGCTGTGCTGTTAGAAATGCAAATTCCTAGTGTCTTTCAGAGCATGTAGGACCAAATAGATATCAGAGAAGAAAGGGTTTGTGGCTTTCTCACTGTAGATCACAGGAAAGGAGTTCTGCTTCTGTTATATTTTGTGTTTAAATTATTATCAAAGTGGGTATGAAAAACTGATTTTTTTATGCATAGGAATTATATTTCTTTTAATATGCACAGAATTTTTCACAGAATTTATTGCTTATTGAACATCCTCTCTCATTGCCATATGCATAGAACTACATCTCTGTCATTATTTTCTAATGGTGTCAGAAAGACAGAAACCCTCTGAATGATTTGCTGTCATTCTTATCTTCACCTACATCTCCAAGAACAATATGCAAATAATTCCTTCCTAGCTTCTAGAGCAACATCTTTAATTCTTCTCAGTGTTTTTATGCCATCTACAGGTCTCTTCAAACCACTGAAATCTTCAAATACTTTTTCTTATAAGGCTTGATGGCAGACAGCTTTATTTTCAAATCAGCTTTAATTATTTTATAAATTTACACACCACTTAAATAAATTTTCTGTAAATTACTTATGAATTGTAAAATCTAGATCAAAGACATTGGTTGAAATGGCATGAACACTTCAAAAGCCCTGATTTTTCCATATTTTTTTTTAGCATACAATAGTTTTGTGGTGGCTTATGATAAAGAAATCTTTGTCTTAAATGCTTATTTCAACAATTTCAATTTTTTTTTTTTTTTTTTTTTTTTTTTTTTAGGGAGAGCTAATTGTGCAAACTAATGTTTCAAGAAAGTAAACTTTTAAAACATGGTCCAATAAATATTATAAATGTACCTGCAATATGTATAGACTAAATGCTATTTTTATTTAAGAATTAATAGAAAAAGAAAAAATTTGGGACTATTTTTCAAATAAAAATGCGATTGATTTTAATTTAATAGGCAGAGGGATACAATCAACATGTTCTATGCAATATACTTTGTTTACCAAAATGCCCCACAGTCTAATTCTGACCATGAACAGACAAGTTGTGGTGACAAGATGTAGGGTGAAAATATAGTACAAGGAAGCGCAGAGATTTGTGACAACAGGATTACATGTATTTGTTGAAAAAGATATGGCCTTTCAATCACTTTTGTGCTGTGCACACTTAAAGAATCCACTGATGAGAATTCTACCTGTGCTGTCAAGGACAAGATTTAACTCTAGAGCCTTCTTCAATGAGGTTCATTGTGCTCTGTATAGATAAGGCACACCACTTAACACTGACAAAAAAAGTGTCAATGAGTACTTCCAGACATGAGTACAAATAAATGAATGCATGAGAAATCAAAATAAATGAGAAATGCAAGTATCTGACTCCTAGATGGAGGCTAATCTATGTTATAAATAAGTAAGACATATTAGGATGTAAAATATGCTGAAAAGAGAAAATCTTTCCTACATGCAAAACTTAACCTGTGTTGTTTTCTCCTTGTGTTCATCTTCTACCAAGAAGAAAAAAACAACTTTTATTTTACCACTGAATGCTTAATTTTTTTCCCCCACTTTATAATGTCATTCCTTTGTGTTAACTGAAGGAGAAGTGTTGAAGTGACCTTCTTTCCAGGTAGATTTATGACATGTATTCCAGCTAAAGAGAAATTAGAGTTAAAAAATACAATTACTGCTATGAAAACAATTGAGATATGATATGATATGATATGATATGATATGATATGATATGATATGATATGATATGATATGATATGATATGATATG
>VZUI01021595.1:0-11748 GCA_013401135.1 Cettia cetti
AGGAAGGAAGGAAGGAAGGAAGGAAGGAAGGAAGGAAGGAAGGAAGGAAGGAAGGAAGGAAGGAAGGAAGGGAGGAAAAAATAAAGTAGTTAAGTTAGTTCTGTTAAATTGTTTTTTTGGGTTCTATTAATGCAATATTTAAACAAAATACATTTAATCTATTTGCCAGCTCTTTTTTTCTGTGTGAAATGCAGCAACTCTTTGGGGGGTTATTGCTGTCATCCAGGCAGTAATCATTTCATATAATGTGACATTACTTATTTAGAATTCAATTAAGTTTTATTTCACGTCAAACAACATTAAATGATCATTTGAATTTTGGTCCTTTGACATGAGTAATTGTTACAATTCATAGCAGATGAGCCCTCAGATGTCAGAAATTTGGGCCAATGGAGAAAAATAATTTTATTTTTCATGTAGGTAACAACTGACAATCAAGATAATTCAGAAATACCTATTATGTTTAAAATAGTTTTTATTTATTTAATTTCTGCATAAAGCACTAGTCAGAAGTTTGGTTGTGCTCTCACTAATTTCAAAAGACAAGTTTTCATGACACGTAAATTGGTGGCTGGTTTTCTTCACTTAGGAATGTCCTGCATGGCCACCCATATAAAAATCCTTCTTGTCTTTCTTCCTCTTTCTTTGGTTCTCGGTCACATCTTTGTTACAGTTCCAAAGAGAAAATTGAACACTGTCTGCCTCTCTCTTTCATCAGGTTTATTTGCTGGTGTAGGCGTTCTCACCCATTGTCTAGTACAAGCTGATGTACAGCTGGCAGTTAGAGCTCTTTGGGAGTTGTCTAACAGGTGAAGGGAAAAGATGTTAAGGAAATCAATGCTTTGGCCTCACAGCTGAATCAGGGGGTGCAAATCTGCTTAAAAATGAAATGCATATAACTGGTTAAATTTCCATCTAGTGTTTGGAAAATTGTATAGAGGTACTGGTCAAGTGTTCTTCCCTTTTATTTTTTTTCCTTCTATTCTTCCTTTCAGTTACCAATCTGAAATGAAAATTGCTTTATGATATAGATCCTGCTACAGTCATGTTTGTCTACCTTATTTCTGGATTAATGATCTACGTAGGATGGATTTCAATGCTTTTTAGAAAATATAACTCTTCAAATTCAGAAAGGTTAGTTATTAGCTGCTGTAATTTATTAAGGGGATTATACTTGTGATCTTTCATCCACACTTATTTAACTTAGCTTCTGTAGAGTTTTTACAAGTTAATTGGTTTTGACCCAATTTTCCCAGAAGTGTAAATTTTTGAATTCTCAAAAATGAGTTAGCGAACCTGTCGTCTTTCAACAGAAAATAGGTCTCTGTTCCTTGACCCTTTTGAAATCTCTTCCTCAATAATTGAACAAGATTTTTAAAAAGAAATTACTCTTTCACAAGATACAGCATTAAAATTATCAACATTTTTGATTCATTGCTTGTTTCATATAATCTCCTTTCAGAGTTGCTTTTTCTTAGTCATTAGCCTCCTCAATTTCTGCATCTTTAGGGTATTTTGCAAACCAAATATTTTATTCATTTAAAAAAAAGACCTCCTTTGTATGGAGGTTAGCAGTGCATAGTTGCAGCCCAGAAAGCCATCTGAATCTTGGGCTGCATCAAAAGCAGTGTGACCAACAGTTTTGGAGGAGTGATTCTGCCTCCTTTGCTGACTCATGAGACCCCACCTGGAGTGCTGCTTCCAGCTCTGGGGGCCCCAGCATAGGTAGGACACAGACCTGTTGAAGTGAGTCCAGATGAGGACCACAAAGATGATCAGAGGGCTGGAACACTGCTCCTACAAACACAGGCTGATAAAGATGCAGTTGTTCAATCTGGAGGAGAGAAGGCTCCAGAAGACCTTAGAGGAGCTTTCCAGTACATAAAAGGGGTTACAGAGAGCTGGAGAGGGACTTTTTATGTAGTGACAGGATAAGAGGGAATGGCTTCAAATTAAAGAGAGCAGATTTAGATTAGATTAGATATTAGGAATTCTCTTCTGTGAGGGTGATGAAGCACTGAAACAGGTTGCCCAGAAAAGTTGTGGATGGATGCCCTGTTCCTGGAAGTGTTCAAGGCCAGCATGCATGGAGCACTGAGCAATGTGGTCTAATGAAAGGTCTCCATGCCCACGACAGGGGATGGAAAGAAGGCCATGGTTGGCTTTCTTAAAGAATATTCAGAATATCACAATATTTCAGGATTTTAGGATGCACCTTGAATGTGCGTTTTCACTATTTACTGATTTCTCCAAGACTCAATGTCATATTTGTTTTTGAAGATCGTATCAAAAGAAAATCAGACTGTATATTTGAATTATATTGTAACATGGTAGAGATAATTTCAAAATAATCTGCACTACAACCTAAAATAGACTGTTACAACCTTAGGTCTGTTTAGCCAGGCTGGTCTTCTTCTCCACTGGCTTGTCTTCAGGCTGGTGGCATAGGGGATGACTTGTCCCTGTAACTAAGCTTTCATTCTTAAGGCACATCCAGCATTCCTGTTCTCCTTTCCCTTTCAGGACTGCCTCCCAAGGAACTCTATCAACCAGTTTGCCCATGGTCTGCCATCTGGAAGCTATAATTTCATGATTGCTGAAGCCAAAATGGCTTCCAACCATTGATATCACTCATCAGTCCTTCTCTGATCACAAACAGTAGGTCCAGAGGGGAATTTTGCCTAATGGGCTTCTTCCTCAACTGTATCATTAAGTTATTGTCCACACACTTCAAGAAACTCCTAGACATTTTCCTCTCTTCTGTAATGTATTGCCAGCAGAAATCTGGTGGGTTTTGTTACAGAAACTTTTCCTTGCCTCTTATCCTGTTATTTAGGTGAGACAAGCAAGGTGTAGTTATTTGGTATCATTTCTTTTGGAAAGTGAATGTTAACCCTGGGTGCTAAAACTTTTTGTCAGCCAGTTCTATGGCTTGTTTATTCTGCTTGCACCTTCAAATCCCAGAAGCTTTGGATAGATAATTACATTCTATGTGCAGTCAAGAGCATGACAATAAGCAATCAGTCAATTCCATTATTGTGAGGGTGATATTGTGAAGGCTATATCCAATGCCATTTACTTCTCTGTAACACATGCAAAAAAAGCTCTGAGTTCCAGTGTTTTCCTGTTATTATATTTTAAATCATACAGCTAACGATGGTTTTATATTCACTTGGAAGCATGTGTGCTGGGAATACAAATACCAAGAGGCTAATAATTTTGTTTAAAAAAACAAGGGTTTGATTTATAGTGGGATAAGCAGGTATGAAGTTACAACATTTTTCCTCTCATCAACAGTAATAATAATAATAATTATTCTAATAATTATGCATATTATGTAATGATGATGATGATTATGATTTTATTATAGAATTTGTTTTTAAAAAAATTATGCCTATGGTCAGAACTTCATTTTCATTTTGTAACCCCTGCCAGGAAAATCAAAAGAAAGAACAAGATAGTGGTAGTTAAAATTAATCTCCATTTTTTGCCATAAAAGTAAAAATCCTCATAATTTTTAATGTCTTTAAACAAAGAAATCCACGAAACTTACTTAGGAATTTTCTTTGACACAATGTCAGAACTGTAAAAATAATATGATCTTTAACCATCTCAAAGGAGTAACAATACAGTGTCCCAGATCTCACATTTGTGGTATGCTGCACCTATTTGTGGAAACGATGCTAGTATATAAGGTTTCTTTGACTGTGGGATTTTTTCCTCAGTCAAAGGGGAATACTGAAGTGACAAAAAGCCATCAGAATATTTCTGCCTATTTTTCTCAGAAAAAAAAAGGAGATGGAGTCATAACCTTTATTATTGTAAGGAGTGAGCTTGCTGTCCTCATGTTTGCAACATTAGAGTAAAAGGACACTCTAGAAAAAACATGTATGGACCTTCATATATTTTCATACTATGTTATTCTGACAGCCCTTTCTCTGCCTTGTTAAGGACAATATCTCACTCATGGATTGGTTTTCTGTATGTATATAAATTCAAAGATAAGACAGTCAGGAACCCTTTACTTACTGCAAAACATTTTCCTTAGCATGTAGAGTCAAAGTGTCTGTGAAAATATTCTGTTCAAATATCCATTTGATATATCCATAATTTCACCCAAAAAGAGAAATTTGTAACTTAAAAAATTGTCTTTGACACTAAGTTTGAAATAGAATTTTAAAGTGGAATCTCCCTTATGCTCTTACTGTAATGTCAACATTTTTCTGGAGTTTCTGTGTCTTAAATCTTGCAGTCTGACAAGCAATTCAACAGTTTCTTTTATTCTCTTGAATATTAGAACTGCAAGACTAAATTACATCCCTTGTAATGATTATCTAGTCCAACGTATAGTTTAATCATTTGGTACTAATTGTGAAAATTCCAGCAGTGCGAGGCTGTGTGTTCGTAATACATGATTGTTTGTTACTCACTTGTGCTATCATAGATAAAAATTCAATTTTTATTATAGTAGGGATTTTTGAAAGGAACTCTCTGAATTAATAATACAGTAATTTATCAGTCACATATGACTTTGCAGTGGCAGAGATTTATTACATTATTCATTGAATTAAGTAAAAAAATAAAATCCTTAGTTTTATTCCAAATCAAACAGTAGAACATTTTAAAGTTATAAGTGCATTGTTAGGGGCAAAAGAGTTTGCATTTTTCTCTAAGAGATTTTTTTTCCCTGGATACATGTATGCATATTCTGGATTCTAAACGTATGTTTTGCTCAAGATATTATTTTCCCTATTTCTCCCTAAAGCAATACATATTTTAGTTCCTTGGTCAAAATTCATACTCTTATGTTGTTTTTCCTTTATACATACATATACATATATGTGCATGCACTTTAGTGTGGTGTTCTTCAGTGCATGATACCTCTGCATCTTCCACACCTAATAATACTTGGCATGAAGGAAATTCTCTGAAAGTCCCATCTTACAGAAATTTTGCTGTAGCTGAGTGACCATGGCATCACTATGATTGCAGCAGTTTATATGGGAGAAAATATTGCTATCCTCTGCAAGATGAAAAATGTTTTCCATCACTTGAAAATACTACTATTACTACTAGTATGAAGTGCTATCTTAAATGCATACTGCCTTTTGAAAAGAAAAATAGAACTGGCTTTAAGAATATGAAGGAGTTACTGCCTGACTTTTCTTGAAATTATCATAAACTTGCATGCTGAACATGGAAACCCAGATTCCTCTCTGTGCTGACAATGACACAGAAACAACCATTAAGAGACAAAGGGAAAAAAATATCTTCTGCCACTAGTTTCTCTCTCCTGACTTTTGAGATGGGAAAGGATACTACCTAACAAAATTATTATTCTGGTGATATTTACACTCTACTGAATGTCAAAAGGCACAAAAGGATGTAAGGTTAAATGCAGCATTAGGTATCCCCCTACAAACATCAGGTGCTTAAGTCTTGCTCAGCACTCACCACTCTTGAAGATCATCATTTGCTTCCTGCTAGTTTCTGTCTAGCACAATTTGAATAGTAAATATCTGAAGAAAACCTCTGCTCCTGTGGATTTGAGAGTCCTAGCTAGTTCTTTAAGGGTGCCTCCACTCTTAATTTAACTTGTCTGCAAAGTTTCTTGCCTGTTCCCACTGGCAAGGCAATTCCAGCAGCTGTAGAGTTCAGAGATCTGCTAAATCAGGAACTAAGCAATAAACTAAACACCACTATTTCAGAAGCAAAGTTATTTCGCTAGAGAATGGTTTACTATGTAGCATGGGATTTGGTATTGTTGACAAAGCAACACAAACTCAAAAATGTTTTTTTTCTTCCCAGCTGTGTATATAGGGGATACCATAGGACAAGCCTATTTACAGCCACAAATTGCAGGTAGAAATGTTTTCATGGTGGCAAGTGGTAATAGACTGAGAGATGCTAAGCTAAGAAGTGATTCACAAAACATTAATAGATTGAAGTGTGAATGAGACACTTTAATTTATTTTATAGTATGTGTAATTAGAGATATAGCTTTTTATATATAGAATGTATATCTAAGAAATTTTGCTTCTTTCATCAGCTGCAGCAGAAATCATGGCATATTCCTGATTGTAAAGCAACCATTGGCTGTGCATAAATAAGATACAATTGCAAGTAATTATAATTTTCATATGGATGAATATCCTGATCATGAGAATTTTAATCAGTTCCTCCATTTTTCATTACAGAAAAAAAAAAAAAAAAAAGAGTTCATTATTTTAGTTAATTAGAACTGGAAAGAAACTAAATGTAATTGAGAAAAATTAAATAAAGTTCTTAACTGTCCCCACCACCAATTTATTAATATCAAATTAAATGCTCAAAAAAGACACCAGAAGCATCAAAGACAAAGGAAAGATTATTTCCTGTGAGGAGTAAGAATGTCCTAGATGTTGTATTCAGGCAAATATGGGTCATGGCAAACAAAGTCAGAACGAAATAAAATTCAAGGTAAAAAAAAGGTAAAGTGTAAAGAAGAAAGAAACAATGCTTGCAATCCCACTAATAATCCCATGTCACTCAATAAAAACATATCAGTAAGAGGTAGATCAGATATAGCACCACAGAGAAAGTGCTAATGTTCCCTTGTGTTCATGGCCTGCCAGATTAGCTCTGAGTAGGCTTTGTTAAACTAGCAATTTGTGCAGCAAGGACATTTTGCCATGGCTATCCTGTGAGACATCATGGAATTTGATCTGAGAGAATCCTCACACTCTTCTGGTACAAACTGCGCCTTTCTTAACACACCTTGATTTATTTTCTTTCTTTCTCTTTCTTTCTCTCTCTTTCTCTCTCTTTCTCTCTCTTTCTCTCTCTCTCTCTCTTTCTCTTTCTCTCTCTTTCTCTCTCTTTCTCTCTCTTTCTCTCTCTTTCTCTCTTTCTTTCTCTCTCTTTCTCTCTTTCTTTCTCTCTCTTTCTTTCTCTTTCTTTCTCTTTCTTTCTCTTTCTTTCTCTTTCTTTCTTTTTCACTGATGAATATAGAAAAAATAAAAGTAAGTAATGCAGATATGATGATTTCTTTCTTTCATTTATTTACTTTTATTACAACTGTAACAGTATCGAAGCTGTTGGGAGATTGAGAACAGAGTTAAGAATCCAATTAGGTAGCTGGGTAATTTTCATGCATACTTTGCTGAGATCATTTTCATCTGGCTAAAGTTTCAGGATGATTATATGGGTTGCAGCTACAACATTAACTGCAGTTTGATATATCCATTTTCAGTGCTTGATTCAGAGACTCTGAGAGGTTGATTTACACAGAAATTTTAAAGTTTAATGTAAGAAATGGAAGTTGGACAGCTAAGTTTAGGAACTCAGTACTTCCAAACTGTATAGAGTTTTTTCTTGATTGAGGGCTGGAAGAAAACTTATACAAAAATATCTGTGTTAAAGGTAGTGTTTCAAGGAGAAAGGTAAGGACCACAACAAGAATATCTAGGGAGATCACAGGGAAGGAGTATTCCTGATTTTTTTAAATTTTTTAAGGCACTGATACTAGTTTTGGATTTTTATTTTACTCATACAACAGAAGATTTAGTATTTGTTGATTTTAAAATTTGCTTATAGATGTATGGATAGTCCCTGAAATGCAGAAATTATTTAGATTGTAGAAAATTGTACTTTTACACAAAATAATGAGCAGGATGATGCAGGAAAAATAATGAACTGTTTGAACAACAAATAAACTGAGATACCAATTATTAACATTCTGAAAGTGACATTTTAAGCAGCTGAATGCTTTATACTCTGACAGACATGACATAATAATATATGTACGTAATATGCAATTTTCTTTTAAAATAACACCTTTTCATAGTTTCTCTAATTTATTTATTTGTTTCTTATTTTACCACTAGCTTCTATAGAATAATTTTTGCACAGTGCTATTTATGTTAGAAATTCTACCCTTCACATTATATAATCTCGAAATTTTCAGCTAAAATATATATATCCCAGTGCCTGGGACTTCAAATATAATATTTCATTTGGAAATATTTTTAGTTTTCACAATATCAAAGGAAGCCATGGGAATATAACTTTACTCCCAGACTGAAAGCAGGGAATATAAATTAGGAAGGGTCTTTTATAGTTGTTTTGGTTATTTTCGAGATAGATGAAAGCAGTGAGAGAAAAACATCAGTTTTTCCTTCCTAGTTCTCATAAGTAATTTTTGTATTTGGTTTTGATGGACTTTTGCAAGAGAAAATTTAGTTGATTAAATACTTCTGAACCAAATAACTTTCTTTGCATGAGTTCATATAGGTATCAATTAATCTCAAAATCAGTGTGTTTGCGTTGAAGATTTAAGAAATAGTTTATATGTTAGTTAACTCCATCAACCACATTTTTAAACTCTTTAAAATGAAGTTGTTGTTGAAAAGTAAGTAGCCCTGGAATATGGTTTTGTTATTTTTTAAGCTGTTGTTTTTGTTGTTTTTGGGTTTTTTTTAATATGTGAGTGGATAAAAATGAACACAGCTCAGAAAAATCATAGTTGCAGAATAAGAAATTGCAGTTTTCTACAAATTAATTAAAACTCCACAGTGGATTAAATTAGCATATCTGAGGATTTTTTTGTGGTTTGAGATCTATCTCACAAAGATAAGGTGAACAAAAGCTGTATTTTGAGAATTAATGGTACGAGTAACATTACTTGTATAAGGCCGCTTTTCTATAACTCATGGAAAGCTTATGTTAAAAGTGACTCCACCATCAATTCTTAAAAGTAAATATGTACATAAACCTCAAAAAGCATAGCAAAACCAGGTATATTACGTACCATTAAGCCTCCAAGTATCTTAGTTCGTTTTAAAACTGCAGAAAGAGCTGAAATTTCTTAAAGCATAAATAATCTAAGAAGAAAAACAAACAACCCGCACCAAAAATTCCACCCCACTGGAAAAAAAATATACAACAAAGAAACAAGCTGCAGCAGCAAAGGCACAGGTAAATCATCAGTTAACTTGGCCAACTATATTAAATAAACACTTCTTGAAAAATTTAAACTGCCTTTTATCTTACTGGGAGAGTTTGTTTGGATGGCTCAAACATGCATTAGAGCAATACAGTAACCAGTAGTTGTCAGTTCAGCCAAATGACTTCACCAGGGGATGCCTTCTGTGCGTCACAAAGCCTCCTCAAACTGACAAACGTCCTGCCACTTGCTGCAGATGCATGGCTGTTGTGCACAGCAAGGACTAAATATGTCATTACAATATGGCATACTGTGTGTGCCTAATTTGTAGTGTCACGTGAGAGCTAAAACCTGGAACGGGGCCCTGAAGGCACAAGAACTAATGAACTCTGCCTGGCTTCAGAGGAGTAATCCATCACTGACATACAACAGCCCGTTTCTTTGGACTGTGTTGATGAAAATTTTCAAATCTCCCATGCCAAGTGATGTTTTCTTAGCTGAGCAAGACAGAATGTCCTCCTAACATTAACCTTCAATAGCAAAATACACTCCAGTTAGACTCTTCTGAATTAATTTGAAGTATTTCTCATTAAAACATGGGAAGAGAGGAAGAAAAAAGAAAGTAAGCAAAAGAAAATTATTAGTCAGATCCTCCCTGTTTAGAGATGGGCTTAAAATTTAAATATAAATTAAAATATAAATATGAAATTAAATATAAAACTGAGTTAAGAGTGCTATAATAGTAACATTTCTCTCAAACCAAACAGACATATGCACAAATCTCTAAAGGAGGCCACATTGCCATTATTGTTTATACCAACACCAAATGACTAATACTACAATATTGCATTAAAATTTAGCTATCAATTTTTTCTTCACAATCCTACCATATTTGGCACAAGATGTTTTAAGGTTGCTAGTTTTCCGCATAAGAAGCTCTGGGTCATATAGCAAAACATGGAAATCTTGAGATACTAGTAAGCTTTTATAAGAAAAATTAGTTGCCCAGATTTTTTTTTGTTTCTAAAGTAACTAAATATCCTTGTAATTTCAGGAGGAGTTGGATAAGAGGTTGGTTTAATTTTTTTTCTTTGTTTTATGGTGTTTTTTTTTTAAATTATGTTGGATAATTCTAAAAAGACCAACTTTATGTATATACTCTGGGGAAGATTCCAGGAAATCTGCTTCCATTACCCATTGCCTACTTCATGCTGCCCAACCTTCTACTATATGGGGGAGTCAGCAAGTGTCTCCTGCATACCTGGGTCAGAAAGATTAAGGATGATTTACATCAGACTGCACATCTTTCTTTTTACATCAAAAGCTGCACATGAAAACACAACAAATTCTTCCCAACTTGTTTGTGAGCCTGACTGTCTATCCAGGTCAGGACTCAATAGGAGCCAATAACCGATATTTACTAAAACTAGAAACAAGACTTTCTTTGTGTCATGCAGTTTCCTTCATTCAGCCATTTAGGACTTCCAGAACCTGCATCCAAATCATCATGTTGCTGTAGCCAGCAGTGGACCCTACTGCCAAGAATGCACTGAACCTTTTTCCTCCAAATGTGGCTTTTTTTCTAATGTGTTCAGCCCTCCATATTACTGTTAGCATCACCTTCAAATCCTAGGCTGATGGCAGCTGTGTGATTTGATCCTTATGATGTAATCCTTTCCTTATCTTAATTCCTTATAACTCATGAAAAGGTCATGTTGCTCAGATACCTATCACCAAACTGAATCAGTAACACCTCAGTGTAACTGGAACTGGAGTGTAGTCCTTGCTCCCAAAACTCTAGGTTTTTACATGTACTGGTACTCTTTTATTTTCTTATATACAGAAGGAAAAAATGGTTTTTAAGGAGATAGAATATGTGAATTTATGTCTCATTCCTTTTCTAGACCTTAAGCTTTCTCAATATCTGTCAGATCAAAACAATCTTTGGATGCAAAAGTTGGTCTACCATTTACATTTCAAAGTATAAGGGGCTGTTGTTAAATCCTGGAGAAAACAGTTCATGCTAACCCTGTCAATCATTCTGCACCTTTGTATATTTAATTTCAGTTACATTTCTGATCCCTGTGATGAAAATAATCCAGCTAGCTTTGAGAAGCTCAATTAAGATAGCCAAAAATACAATAAAGCCAGAAAAAAAATTGTGTTAGGTGTGTGTAGTAGCCCACTCCTACACAGCAGGGAGCATCCAAGATTTACAGATGCTCAGGTTTGAAAAAGAACAACAAAAGTCAAAAGGCTTTAAAATAAGAAAAACTCACTAAATTTATTAGCACAGCTGGCATTATGATGATGATGAAGAAGAAGAGGAATATGTGGAAGAGGAGGAAGAAGAAGGAGAAAGAGAAGGAGAAAGAAGAAGAAGAAGAAGAAGAAGAAGAGGAAGAAGAAGAGGAAGAAGAAGAAGAAGAAGAAGAAGAGGAAGAAGAAGAAGAAGAGGAAGAAGAAGAAGAAGAGGAAGAAGAAGAAGAACAAGGAGGAGGAGAAGGAAGAGAAGGAGGAGGAGAAGAAGGAGAAGAAGGAGAAGGAAGAGAAGGAGGAGGAGAAGGAGGAGAAGAAGGAGAAGGAAGAGAAGGAGGAGGAGAAGGAGGAGGAGAAGGAGGAGAAGAAGAAGGAGAAGAAGAAGGAGAAGGAAGAGAAGGAGGAGGAGAAGGAGGAGAAGAAGGAGGAGAAGAAGGAGGAGGAGAAGGAGGAGAAGGAGGAGAAGAAGGAGAAGGAGGAGAAGAAGGAGAAGAAGGATAAGAAGGAGAAGGAGAAGAAGGAGAAGAAGGAGAAGAAGGAGGAGAAGGAGGAGGAGAAGAAGGATA
>VZUI01021605.1:1187-45258 GCA_013401135.1 Cettia cetti
CCCCCCCCCCCAAAAAAAAAGGCCCCCCCAAACACATTTCCACAGCTCCCTCCCCCGTGTATATATATATGTACATACACATACGTGCGTGCGTGCCCGTGTATGTATATAAATATACAGCGCATATATATATACATGTACTCCCTTCATGTGTTTGGGAAGAGAAAAAGAAATACCAGGCACCTCTCTCTTTCTTTTGTTCCTCTTTCACACTCGTACACTTATGATTTAGTGAGATCCCCGGTGCCCCGGCCGCTCCCCAGCCACTTGCGAGTCACTTGCCCACTTTACCCGGCATTAACTTCCATCCTTTCTGCTCGAGGTGGTCGGGGAGAAGCCCCCCTCCCCTTCCCCAGATACGTTTCGTAAGGGAGGGAGAGGAGGTGCGTCTCTCCCTTTATCTCTCGCGCTCTCTCTAACTTTCATCCTCACCTAGGGGGAAAATTAAAACCCGTCACCAGCCTCTGCCATCGCGGCTCCCTAAACGGCTTGCGGATCAGATCGGAACCCGCCGCTCCTTACCCCCCCAAATTCTCTCTTTCTCCGTCTCTCGAGTAGTCCTGACAAATATGGTCCAGGGCTGCGGGCACAGTGAGCATGCGCCCGCGGAGCCAGGGCTGGGGAAAGGGGAAACTGCCGCCGCCGCTGCCGCCGCGGCTCCTCTTCCTCCGTCGCCTGCGCTGCCGCTGCGCCCCGGCCGCCCGCAGCCGGCACCCGGCAGCCGGCACCGGCGGCGGGCATCGCCCTCACCGAAAACGCGGCCGCCGACAAGGGCTCCGGCGGAGGTGCATCCTCCCCCTGATTTACTGCCGACGCTGGAGGAATAATAAGGAGACTTGTGCAGCAGCCGCGCACTATTTTGGGCGCTTTCAAAAATAACGCCTTGCACTTTTCGGGGAGGGGGAGGTCCGGTCCTCGGGGGTCCCGCCAGGTGCTACTGAGGTGGGGTGGTGGGCGCCGGGGGACTGGGGAGAGCCTGTCTGTAGCTCTTGGCCGCATCCTCTGCGCAGAGCAGACCTGGGGCAGAGGCAGAACAACTGGCAACCAGCAAGGAAAGTGCGGGTCCTGCGGGAGAGGGGCTGCCCTCCGCCGCGGCCGGCGAGGGGATCGCCGAGGAGATGGTCTGAAGCCAGGCAGCGCGGAGCCAGGCTTCTCCTGCGCTCCCGAAATACGGGGGACATTCGATATGGACACATTCCTTGTGGTGGGCCTCGTCTCGTTTACAACCTAGCCAGCTCACAAAGTAAAACTAGTCTCAGATATGCCACCTGCTTGAATAGTCTCCATCGGTGCCCTGTATTCCCAAAGACAAATATCATCATCATTTATTTTCTTACCCTGGTTCAGAAAAGAGTGAAAACTGAAGGCCCTTGTTATTTCATGGGATTGCCCAGGATGGACTTCACCTGCAAGGAGGTCTGTTAGCAGAAGAACATTACACAACATAGACCTGTACAAGGCCTAAGTGTACTGCGAAAGAGGGAGGATGGAGGATTGCGGTCAGATATAAATATGATACTTTAAAACATATATACATATATATGTATAGTAGGTTGAGGCAAAGTATAAAGCAACACAGAACACAGTCTTAATTATACTAATCCTATTTTTTTTTCAGACCATACAGCATCTCTCTAAAGTCATTCTGTCCTAAAGGCAAAAACTGACAAAGTAAATTCTGAATTTTTGATAGTTGGACATATTATTATGTATCTCTTAAAACAACTCTAAAATCTCAATGCGTTTTTTGTTAATCCCAGTAATGATCAATGACCAATGATCAATGTCTTCTTGCTTTTATATATGCTCCCTTCTATAATTAGAAGACTTTTTTTTCGTCTCAACTTTGGCACAAATTACTAGAACAGAAATAATAATAAATACTAATAGGCAGCCAGTAATAAGAATCAGTTGAACATCAATAGAAATAAGTACAAGTGACAAGACTAAGTACAACCTTTTAAGTATCATGGATGCATACTACATGACCCTATAATCCCCATGATGGGGACAGCATTACACTGGACACGGGACAGAGATGGTCCATCTCTGACAGGACTTCCTAGCCTCAGCTTCTGTTCAGTATTTACTTCAGAATGTGTGTTAAAATATTTAAGAACTAAGCTTGACAACTCTGCTCCCTTAAACTGTGCCCATGTTTAAACAGTTCAGACAATCAGGCTTTTACCATGCTGTCTTGACAGTCTCTGTCTATTTCAATGACTTTTTTTTCCACAGCATTAAAATGGGGCTCACAATTAAGTATTTGCAGGATTGGTGCTGAAGCAAAATAAATTGTAGTTGTTTTATAATGAGCAATGATGAGACTTCTCACACCCCTTCAGCTCAAATGGCATTGCATATAGACTGTAGTTTTCATCAATAAACATATGTTCATTAGAAACTAATTACAGAAAACAGTATTAACCTAATTGTAATAATTAGTGATAACATACATTTTAACTCTTCTAAAACACAGATGCAAAAAATAGTAAAGGATGAGAAAATTCCTACTTTCCACCAGTGAACTCTTAGTTGAGGAAATTTATGTGTTAGAAACAAAGAATAAACTGTAACTGAAGTCATTCAGCACTTTTAAAAAAATTATTTCCCAATGTTCCCAGTGTTCAATGTTGTTGAAATGTTTTAAGTCAGACAGTTGCCAAAGAACTAGATTATTCTATTGTAGCATTAAATTAGCTGGGCTCTGCAGAAGATACTCAAAGAATGGTGCAATTTGGTGTTATTTCAAACTCTTTGCGATGCTTGACCAGTACTGATCATTCTTCAGATGACATTGATGTTTTGGGGGATGGTATAACATATCCTGTTAAGAAAATATGTTTCTAAGAGTACAACTGAACTAGTTATCTGCCATTATTTTATTTATGCTTGAAAGACTTTGTCTCTTTCCTCTGAAAATCTTAAAGGGAAACATAGTCATATATGTGACTGTGATGTAAGAGTGTAGCCCCTTTCAGAAAATGATGACACAGGTGGAAAAGCTCCTTGAAGGATGTGTATTGGAAGTAGAAATTGAAACCAAAGATTTGAAACAGCACATAGCTGCTTTATTGGATCAAACTGATAACTCTTTGATTAAAATAAAAGGACCTATGAAATTAACAAAGGTATCTTCTGTTCTCTGTCTCTTCTTTAATCTTTGCCCTAATCATAGTGTGTCAGCTCGTGATGTATAATAAACCCTTTATTTTGTCAATAAAAATTTATTGAGTAAAAATAGATTAAACATTATTCACATATGCTCTTTAAACATTAGTTCTGTTGCCATTTTATTTAATACTAGAATTCCATCTGTATTCCGAAGGCAGAGAATTTCAAACACTTGTTTTCTATATGTAAGTATGGCATTTAATATGATTTTGGCAGTATGTTTAATGACAGATTTTGGAGTAGCTAAATTTGGTCTCTCTCTGAGTATTCTTGTAACTAGTTGAATAGGTATTTGTGCAGTAGCCAAATACTGATTATTTTTCTAAGAGCATGTGCACGAACATCCATATACATGGCTTCCAAAATCCAAATCTTGAGTACCATTTAAGGGGGTGAGAGCAAAGTAATGTACATTATCCATTCAGTTTGCATATTGGGTTTGTGTGAACTAATGGCTCCTCAGGAAATATCTACCTAAACTGAGAAAAAGAGAATCAGTATTTACATTTTACCAAATAATTTTATATTTCCAGGATCTTGATTTCTACAATACAGATGAACATGCCTTAAAGATGGCCTTGTTAATCAAAAATAGCCTGCGTGGGACTTTTTATTACACTTCCAGTAACCTGTGCAGCTCATTGTGTGACATTTCTCACCAGTGACAGTCATCAGTCTGTCATGTGATTCTTCCCCAACTTGGAGGACAGAGAAGAGGGTTTGAGGGCAATCACTGGGAAAAAAAAAAAAAAGAAAAAAAAAAAAAGAAAAAAAAAAAAAAAAAAAAAAAAAAAGAAAAAAAAAAAAAAGTGTATGTTATGTAAGCCAGGAAAATGGAAGTGTGAAAGCTTTAAGAAGTTAGGAATGAAGAGAGAAGGTGTATGTGCTCATTTATCAATTGAAGCAAGCAAATTACAGTCCGTGGTGATTCCAGTTCCTCTCAACAGTACTGTCTCCTTGTCCAGAGAATTTGATGTCCACACTGATGTTCAGAAATAAGGATTGACTTATTATCAATAAAATCAACTGGTTTTGCCACTAATCCCAGCATAATTTTCAATGTTGATTCAAATGTCATGCTAAACTGGATAGTCAGTAATATTTCCTAGCTTTCAGATCTGTGTACCTGCCTGGCTGCATCCCAACTCCCTACCGGAGTGAGACTTGGGTGGGCAAGAATCTTTATTGCCTGGGAAGGAAACTTGAGCATGGGTACTCAAAAGAAACTGCAGTGTTGTCCAGAGAGGTTCTGGCCCAACCTTCCCTGGATTCACTGTGGGTGTAGCCTGGGAGAGCTTGTTTCTGGAGACATTGATAAAGCCTTTGGAAATTCCTGCTTTTGCAAAGTTGCAAGACTATAGAATTTTCCAGAGTTGATCTTCATCCTAAAGAAATTCAAAGGCAGATATGGAAGTTATGGGATTGTCAATTCAGAGTCCAGAGCCATGTTGCATATAAAGAGTTTGGGGAGCATTGGACCAGAATAATGATCTCTAAAAGCAGAAAAAGTAATTTGCAAGACTGAGTCAAATGCAAATTAGGAATATTGATGAGGACTCTTCAACCAGAAGAAGGCTTGGACATGTGAGTTGGACATTAGGGAAGGGCTTGGAGCACTGACAGATCTTAATGAGTTGAAGGAAGCAGGAGGTGGCCCCAGAGACAAGCAGTCTCAGCAGAGATTGTGAAGTCTGGAATGGATGATAGGCCAAAAGAAAAGTCCTGAGGGAGAGGAAAGGAGGGAGTAGTAGGAAAAGAGACACACCACAGGGGAGGACAAGTGGTATGGAAAGGGGGAAACAGAGTGTAAGTGGGTCAAGAAGGAAAAGGGGGGAAAAGGGAGGGAGCTTGTGCCAGGCAAAGCTGGAAGTAGCAGGAGATTTGCAGTCTTTAAAAATGGAATTTCCTAGACGTAGTTTTAAGGGATAATAATGAGCAATATCGTGGTTATGAGTGGGTAAGAGGGTAACCACCACACAGCTCTTTTTGGCATAGAACTGTACTCATATGTGCTTTTTCTAAGGTATGTGGGCACACTCTGCATATGAGGGCCATTATCATTTCCCATAGCAGGCGGCTTTGACTCCATGAGATTATAACAGCCTTGTGGCAGAGCATTATGTTGGACATTGTGTTCAGGCTGGATACTCCAGACCTGTCATCCAAAAGCTAGTAGTCACTTCAAGTGCTAAGGCTGTATTTTTAATATGCACAAAGAAGGCAAGTTGATGAGGCAGCACAGAATAAACATCACTCTCGGGAACAGAAGCTGAATGAGAAAGGGTTGCAGTCTTCACTTCTTATGTGGAAAACAATTCTGTTGAAATAGGCAACAAAAGCAGGGGTTATTTTAATAATTGTTTGTAGAATTTTTAGATCTGTAACTGCTGCTGAAAAATATCTGGAAGTGAATAAATAGCTCATCCTGTGAGTCTGCTTGGATGGCAAAGCCTGACAGCAAGGGGAAAAGAGGAGGAAGTCCCATCCAAGGTCCTTAAAACACAATGGCAGGGTGAGAGTTTGCTCTAACTTGCTTTCCCTGGAGAGCAATAGAACAGTTTTCAGAGCAACATGTGTCAGACTTAGTGACTCACAGCCACATGTGGACATCCCTAGTAAAATATAAATTGGTCCAGCAGTAGATGAAGAGGAAAGAATTCCAAATATTGCTTGTATTAGAAATAGGAGCAAATGACTCAAAGTGTGCATGCAGGTTCTTCTTTCTTTATTTTCAAATCTTTTTATCTATTAGTGTGTTCAAACAAGTAAATAACACCCTTTTTCTTTATTTTTTAGTATTGGTGGTGTCAGATTGCATATACCAGGCAATATATGCTTGATGTATGTGGGGTAATGCAGAGGTTTTCCCTGAGCAAACAGATCTCTCCTGGTAGAGGCTAATGCAAAAACCTGATGCCAAAGGTTAAAGGTAGTAGAAGGAAACCAGAAATTCAGCAAACGTTGAAAAAAGTGGTTTTGGATGTTGATAAGAGGTTTTCCTTACCTGAGAATTCAGAATTAGGATTGCAGCAGAACAGGTATCCACTAGGCCTGCCAAATGTGACTGCAATTAAAGCAACAGACAAAGCATCTCCTGTTTGCTGTTAGGTCCAACAACCCACGTAGAACAACAAGAAGTGAGTCCTTTATAATGTTTTTCCAGTGATGTTGTGTCATGTGGACACATAGCAATAGCATTCCCCTCTTTGACGAGCAACAGAGAATATTAATGGGGCCTGCTTCTGTGACTGACAACGAATGGATTATTCAGAATCTGAGAAATTTATATTCCATTGCCAATGATCCTGAGTCATCATGCTTTGTGGAGTCAACTCATACATTTCCTGTTCTGGCATAGTGGGCATTGTGCTCTCATTGATATATATGTGTAAGTGAATATGTAAATGTAAATGTAAATAGTAGCTTCAGTCAGTAAAGGGAGTTTTTTTCTGGACTTTTAAGCTATGTGCTAACCCCTCATGCTAGGAAATCAATTTGCCAAAGTCTCATTTATTACTAGAAAACAATGACAAATGAAAACTAATATTCTTAGTAAAATAATTACACACAATAGTAAGAGGTGGGAGTATCTGGTTTGCTGTAGAATTCAAGGTTCGACAAACACGTTTCAATGGAGAACTCAGTCTCCTGGCTACCACAGCAAAGCAGGCAGGATATTCTTCTTGCTTTGAGCACAGAACTGTACACGTTAGTAGTCTGTGCAGGGTGATGCCTATTTGTGGAAGAACCAACTCATGTTGGTTTACATTTGCAGTTTCCCACAACATGATTTGATTTCAATATCCACTGATAACAGAACTGATGCATTCTCTTAAGCGTTCAAGAGGAGCTGAACTTCAGAAAAGATACTTTTGCTGAAACTAGTTCATTTTCACATGCTCCAAGATAAGCTTCACGTGACACTTTACATCAAGCCCTCCTAGCTTCTTACCCCCCCAGGGAATTCTTGCAAATCAAAATCCTCTGTGCCTTAAATTCTAGAAAGAAAATGATGCAGCATGAGAACATCAACTGTATAATCATTAACATCATTATAGTGCTGTACTGGGAAGCATATATACCCTTCTTTAAATAACCTCCAAATATTTAAACTGGATAAATTAAGTTAAAACTGAGGGACTTTTAGATTTGCAGTGCACAAATACTGCATTTGGGAGTGTTGATGAGTTCTCGGAGAACATTTAAAACTTCCAAGAAAACACAGAAGGACTTTAGGATTGTTGGTTAAAAATGGCTGATGGACATTTCTGGCTCCAAAGAGAGTCCCTTGCCCTCTCACAACTCATCCAGGGAGTCATGGATGTAAGTTTCATAGCATAGCAGTTTCATAATTATATTTGTTCATCCTGAAATAACTATGCATATTCTTCACCTTACAGAAATAATAACAGTGACGGTGTTGTGTAAGTGTACTGCTAGGCACAAATCTTGCCTGGGGCTGTTATCAATGGCTAACTTATGGCACCTCTCTTATGTGCTGAGTTAGGAGCTATAGCTCTATAGAAAGCCAGTGGAGTGAAGAATGTCCTTTAGAGTGGGACTCAAACATGTATGTGAAAGGTTTATTGCTTTTATTAAATGTACAGTGAATTCAGATATGCACCTTACATTACAGCCTATGTGAATATCTGAATTGCAATTCTCAGTTCAGAATTTTTTTTCAAAAACTGCCTCCTATATTACGACGATATCTTTCCACTAATAATATTTCTGACTTCTCCTGTTTTGGATGAGATAGTTGTAAGCAACAATCCATTGAAAAGGAGACATATCTTGATGAGCAAGAACAGTATCTACTCTCATTTATTTATTTATTTGTTTGTTTATATAAACTACTTAATCTTTTGGTAACTAGTAGGGTTGTTCTTCTCTATGGAATGTAAGCCAAGTTTCAGCTGGGAACAAATAATTGCGTTATATAAGCACACAAAAATAGACTGACCCACATCTATAACAACAGGATCATATTATAATAAAATGCTATTTCTTGTAGAATTTCCTGAAGGCAGAAAGCACCTATATAAATGGACTTGTGTAAGGAAAGCCATGTTGTATGTGGTCTATATGCTGGTTTACATTCATGTGAGCCAAAACATGAACTGTTTCTCTTTTGGTGCAAGTTTGTTCTGTAGTGAAGATGGGTGTTCAGGCCTGAGTATCATGATTTGCATTAGTATCAGAAGATCCATATAAGATGACATGGTCTGAGAAAAAGAAGCTGCATGCAAAAAACACTATGCAAAGTTAGGATTTTTTTTTTATTATTTCTGGAATAGTCCACAGTGCTATACAGCTTTGTTTAGGTTACTACGACCCATCAGAATAAGGCTCTACTGAGCACAGTTCTGCACACATCAGGGAATCAGCAGCTGCAGATTTAAATAGGATAAGAAACATTATATAAACTTACTGCACATGCTGCTTCTCCTGTTGTAGTAGCTAATATGTCAAGACATGCTTATAGAAACAGACACATGCATATGTGCGTGGCAGACAAGGTAGGTGCTCGGCTGGAATTCAAACCAATGTGTATTTACAACTGCTGTGCTCTCTTGCACAGCTTGCAAATTCACAAGCTGACATGGTATATTCCAAATATTTTAAGTTGTAGCTCTCTTCAAAGCTAAAAGATGGGGGCTTAACATGGTAATTGTGAATACTTAATACTTTACAATTCTCACAGACTAGTTTAATCAAGCAATACCTGTTCCTAAACCAACAGACTGTGTACAACAAGAACACCTTTCTTTAACTATAGCTGGCATTACTGCTGCTCAAAGCCAACTTACGAATCCTTAACGTTTAGTTAACTCAGAATTAGTTTTCTTCACAGTAAGAGCATGGTGTACTCCAAGGTAATGAATATTTCCATGTCAATTTCTATTTTAAATTCTTAATTTTATTGTCTATAGCATTTATTTATTAATGCCACAAGAATTCTTTCATAACAGAGAAATTTTCCCCACTATTCTTTCATAGCTGCTCCCTAATATTCTTATAGGTGAAAAAAAAAATGTTGGTAGACGGTAAGTGTGGAAAATTCCAGCCTAAAATACTTCTTTAGGTAATGAGTCACTGAAAATAGGGAATTAGAATGAAAACCATTTCTAACCTTGTTGCATTTGCCTCCATGTAGCTCAAATACAGAGCTCACAAAACGAAGGATACCTGTGTATGTTTCTGCAGCCTAGACCTGGTTGCTTAACCAATAACACATAAATCTAACCAGCCAAGTACAGCATAGAAAGAGGAAAAACAGGGGTTTTTTTCACACTGCTTAGCTTCTTTGCATTAACACAGAAGTAAAAGTAGCCACTTGAGGCAAACTTAGGCTCCAGTTGCTCCCTGAGCTTAGCTGAGTTTCATTTCAGTGCGCATTGACTCGAACTCATTTCAGCTGATTTTTAATGAGAGAGAAACCCAAGAATTTTCCATGATGTAGAACCCAGTTCTCTTAAGACTAACCAAGAGCACAAGGTAATCTTGCACTGGTTATTGAAGAACCATCCAAACAATTTTTTTCTTGCTTCTGTTCCAAAGTGGACCAAATTACAAAAGATTTTTACAACAGAAATTTGCAGTAGCTCAAGATCAGTAAGATATTTAGTAAGGCAGTTCTGCATAACAACTGGTGATTAGTCCTGCTAGTGCATATGATCATAGATTGGGAAATCATCCCAATGATTTGGTGCTTAGTGGGTTAGATAGCAATGCTGATGTTTTAAAATAAGTGCAACACTACAGTCAGTAGGGCTCTGATCCATCAAACAATGTGACTACCATATTCTCTGTGTCTTTGTGAGATTGCAACAGTGTGGGTGTTATGTATGCTTTTACAATTAAAATAAAATTCAGAAGATAAAATGCACTTCTAAATCCACTCAGTGACTGGTCAGTCAAAAGCCCGCAGAGATCAATAGGGCAGTAATTTGCAATGGGAACTGTGCTCAAAAACCTTTATATAATTTTGAAAATTTTGCCCAAGTCTAAAAACAATTGATTTTTTCTGGAGCCAAAATGTCATGTGCTTAGTGGATCATCCTGGAACTTCAGAATGTGAAAATCTCTGACATTGTGAATGTTTAGAAAAATAAAAGTCATTGTGTTTTATGTATGCTTGGCATCAGGAAAGACTGATCTCTGAGACCAAATATAAGCTATGTGAATTGAAGCAATTAAACAAAGTCACAGTAGTGTTTATACAAAACTGTTGAGTGTAGCCTTCTCCACAGACTGCAGCGAGCAATAGAGATCCATCTGATCTTACACAGATCTTTCCTATTAGACTTCCTATCAATAGCTTTGTGAAACCTTAACTAACAACTTCCTAAAAGGAAACATTTCAAAAACTGACATATAAGCCAAGTAAGAATCCTATTGACAGATTCACCTCACCAGTGCGTGCCATTCATTGCAGTGATTTAAAATTTACCTCCAATGAATCCCATGCCTGGCAATTGGAAAATATAGGAAATATAGTTTAAAATGTAGTTTTCAAATTACAGAAAGGAAGAAATCAATTGCTCAAATCTGAATCAAAGTCTCAATCGGTGTTCATGATTTTTTTTTTTTTTTTTTTTAATGTAAGGATGGCCATTAAACAGCAGGGGTATTAAGCTGCAGATCACATAAAAATTTAATTTCCTTGGATATATCTGTTCTCAACTTCCAAATGTTCTGGGGCTCCATGTCAGCTCAAAAGTTCCTTTGTTGGTCATCCCTCAAAGCTTACCCAGTGTGATGCAGATAATGTCAGCCCAGGCAACTTGCAGAGACTTTGCACAACTGTGGAGCTTGTGAGAGAGCAGCTGAATTTCACCCAGGTCTGGAATGCACAGCTGGGAGATTTCCCCAGCTTCAGTAATGCTCCCATCCCCACTCATCCACCCCAGTCACTCCAATCACACGAAACTGAAGGGATCCTGTAGACTCCTATGGCAAATTTTAAATGTCTCTGTCATCCACATATAAAAGCCACTGTGGGCCACAGATAGCTCATTGGGCATGGGTAAATAAGTATCTTGTTCTAAGATCTCCCTTTTTGACTACTGAACCCAGCTTTTGACTGCAGTTCATCTGCTTAGTAACTATTCCCACCAAGCAAAGACAAAAGTAGTTTTTGATAAACGAGTTGGTGGGAATCACTGATTCCTGACAAAGCCGAACATCTCCCATGCCCCTCTGGCAGTTAAAACACATTCTGCCTTGACTGTGAGGATATGATATGAATCACCTGGTCTTTTATAAGAAAAAAAAAAAAAAAAAGAGTAAAATCTTGATACCCACAGATCCAAAGCAGGAAGTATTGGTGCTCTTGGACTCAGCAGAGTGTGAGCAGTGAGCTCTTCCAGCCAGCTCTTCACTGCTGCGACAGGAAAATACATCAAAGGAATCACACAGGGCATTTTGTGGTAACATCCACTGGATGGCAAGTTATTAGAGTCTTTGAAAACTTGGATTATATCATTCAGATATCTTGAGGTAAAAAATAAAAGTCATACTGAGTCATGTCAAGTAATTTGTAAAAATCCACAGTTCTGATCTTCAAGGTGAGGAAACATTTTGCTTTTTAATATGATAATTGTTCATTCCTCTGAATAGAAGCTATTGAATGAAATGAATGAAAAAAAAGGTCCACTTTGACCTTTCTGGAATAGCTACTAAGAAACCTGGATCTAGGTGAGTGAGGAGCAATCTAAATTAAAACAGATAGAAGTATGACCTCATCATTATTATGCATATAAGTATTACATATATCAAAATATGTAGCAGTTTTCTTATATAGCATAAACACTGTAATTTTTGCAAACTGCTGGAAAGGTGTGCCTTAGCCTTGAGTAATTCTGTGAGGATGGTAAAAAGGTAAGTGTAAGGCACTTTTTATGCATACACTTTAAAAAATATTATTCAATCTTTTTAAACACAAAACCTTGAGGTTGCTTTGAGGTTTGGCACCTTGGAAGTTATTCCACTGGAAACAATTAATACACTGTGCTTCCAATTGTATATAGTACTACTGAATCAGATAACACAGTCTGTAGTGAAGATGTCCCAACATTTTTCACTTCAAAATAGCTCTTAGAGTTACTTGGTCAAATGAGTTTTGGACTGAAAAAATTCTTTAGGTGCTTTTCCTCAGCTTTATTATTTTCTTGTTTGTTTCTCAATTTACAGATATAATAATGTAAGCTTTTGTGAGGAAAGAGGTAGACAAAATGTGCGTCATGTGGCCTATGTTGAAAATGTTCTGGGTTTTTACATTAAAAGTTTTGCTCCACCCAGTTATTGAGGTAAAAATATTAATTTTATATACACAGGGCTTTATGCTAGAGAATTATTCATGCTGCTCCTCTTTAAATCTATTCAGGTTTGAAAAATTTCATTATGCAAGTGTTCAGAAAACACTAGCTAGATATTTAGCTGAAAATTCTGAAATGTCTGTCTGCTACGGACCCACTCAAAGCTGCAGGGACTTAATTCTTCCTATGATTACAGCCAAGCTCCACAAAAACGTGTATCTCTCAGGGACTTTTCTGTTGACAAGGTACAGCGGAGAAAACAGATTAATTTGAATGCAGTGTAGGCAAAAGTGAAATTTAGGAGTTAGTGACTACCTATGTGGAGAAAGAAATGGAAGGAGTGTGATGAGCGAGAGGGTGGGACAATGAATTGCCGAGTACATATGCAGGAGACTGGGACTGGAAGCTTGTGTGGAAGATGAGGTTTAGAGGATGACAAACAACCATGGTGCACAAATGAAGAGAAATGAGGTTAGCTGAACAATGGGCCAGGACAAATATGTGAAGAGAATTAG
Organism: Cettia cetti; assembly: GCA_013401135.1. Lineage (NCBI taxonomy): Eukaryota > Metazoa > Chordata > Aves > Passeriformes > Sylviidae > Cettia > Cettia cetti. The sequence goes on from VZUI01021605.1 coordinate 14,197, forward strand.
ATGAAGGTTTCAAGGGAAAGGGTCAAAAATTAACACCAGTTCTACCAGGGATTAAATAGTGCAAGAGGGCTAACCTGTGGTTTGGAAGTTGGTCAATGGTTAAGTTGAACTAATTGGGTAGGTAAGAAGACAGGATTGTAAACAGCATAAAGAATAAGATTCAAACAAAACAAAAAAGCATTTAAAAGTTGCAGTGCAAGGTTAAACGTAAACTTTTAACACATAGGAAATGTGGGCTTTGACACTGCTTTTGAAACCTTAATTTGAACCCTTGGGCACAAGCAACATGATACACTCCTATGGCATGATGATAGACTATTTCTTCTACAGAAACCCAGCCTTACTCAAGGAACCCCATTATAAGAAATCTCCTCTGGGTTTCCACAAGGTTATATATTGAAGGTTACAAAGCTCCTGCTTCATTGACTCTGGCAGTCAGAAGGTGTGAAATGCATTAAGCAGTGGATTGCTAGAAGGAAAGCCACCTGCATGGAGATGCTGAAAATTAGGTTCTTTCTTTGCCTCTGACAGTTCTTGCATAATACTAAACAAGTAATTTTCAGATGGTCACTAATTGCTCATTTTCAAAGAGCCACCCAAAGATCTGAGATCTAGTTCCAAATAGTGTTGGCTAGTCAGAGCTGAGTTCTACTGGAATAATGCTTCAGACATAATGGATTGAGAAGGTGTGTCCTTGGCACACTGAACATTGGAACTATTACAGAATAGTTTTGAGGTTAAGTTTTGGCTTTCCCATTCTATGGCAGTTAATGCTTTTCAACTCAAACTGTTCTTCAGGTCCAGATAATACTCCAAACAGAGGAACATAATTTAATTTCTGTATTCCAAGATATTTCAAACTAAATATTTCAATAAACAACTCTCTTATTTATGCAAAACTACATGGATTTGTTTGCTTCAACTTGAACACCTAGTCCAGTCCTACAGGGCTTTTGGCACTTTCTTGATTAGCTTGTGATTCATCTCATGCAAAGAGTCAACTGTGCTCTTGAATTAAGTACATAAGAAGAAAAAAAAATAAACAGTTTTGGAATGAGAATATCACTGTAGTTTGGATTTACTGAATAAAAACCTATGTGGTTAAGCTTTGTAACTAAAATAGAACCTCCACTTTTGGACAGAAACCAGAGTACAGTTTGGAGTTACAGTAGAATATCACGTAGACAAATTAATTTCAATGGAACAAAACTTTGAAGCGTTGTATTAATTTTATTTTCAAACTCAAGAAACTCAGACTCAGATTCTTTCCTACCCAAGCAGAGTTCATTAAATGACAGATAATGTAGGAAGATATAGACCCAAAAACATGGGTTAGAAAAGTAATATTTTTTGTAGTAGCATGGGAAGATGAAACCCAGAAGTGCCTTTTATATCTTCTAGTGACTCAGGTATTACACACCCAGATCAGTGCCAAACAGCACAACAGTTTGCAGTGCAAATTCTCAGGCTAGAGGACTGAAAGCAAAGGGTTACATGAGGGGAATCATAAGTGTGCCCGGATCAGCTGAAATCAAACTCAGGGCACCCCTAATCCTGAAGTGATGTTTACAGCTCATGATGCTGCAATCAGAAAAAACAAACAAACACACACACACAAAAAAGCAAAACAAAAAAGAAATGCATTAGAACTACAGATAACGCAGAAGCATTTTAATATAATACTCACTTAGAGTATTAACCAAGAATCTGTCATTTGCTAAGTCTGTCTAATTTTTTTTCCTTTTTCTTTTTTTTCTCCATTGTGAACATATGCAATGTGGCACCTTGCATTAACACGTCTCATATCACCTTCCTCTGGCCCAAACATCCAAAGAACTTCATCCTACAGGAAATATTATTCTCTCACATAACTGTAGACTGATGGCAGATGCATAGGAAATCTAAGGCCTCCTAAATTCCCCAGAGAAAATTTAAGTAAGAAATAAGAAAACTCCTGAGACCCTGCTGTGTTTCTTAATACAACTGTTAGCATAACAGAGGCAATCCTTCCCCTTCTAAAGTGGTCACTCAAAAATAAGGATTTTTTTTATTTTAAAAGTGTATGAGGATGTGTCCTTACAGCCTCAAAAATAAAATTCCCTTTTCTGCAGAAAAAATAACAATCTGTTAGAGAAAAATTACTTCAGCCTTCTAGGCTGTGAGACTGTCACTGCATTTGGATTACAGATCTGAAATATTGCAGAAGTTTAAGCAATTTTCCTTTGAGCAAGACAATGTCTTGTGCTGAAAACAAGTTCATGAAATTAAAAAAAAAATCTGAAACACTAAATAGATTTTTAAACATTGATTTAATTTTGTTGAAAAGAGCCCCTTCAAACCACAAAAGGGAAGATTTAATGTAAGAACTGGATTCCCTTATCTTCTACATGGAAGAAAAGCCTATGAAGGGGCTAAATTTTCAAGAGTAGTTCATTTGCAAGGGAAAAACTCATTATTGTATATTCAGGTCAATGGTCTGGCATTTTGGCTAAAAACTCTGAAAACATTGTTTTTGGCACTGCAATAAGGTGACGTTGCAAGTTCCAGCAGGTATGATCTTTTGTTTTCACAGCCTACAGCCAGAAGGAGCCATTAGACCCTGTAGTTTTAGCTCCTGTAGGATACAATTAGGTTTAAGCCAGACCTGTTACTGCATTATGTTCAAAATTAAGCTCTTAAGTTAGATGAATAAGGTTGCAGTGCTCAAAAGAGTAAGAGATTTGTTGGCCACAGTGAGAAAACAGGACATGGAAGGTAACACTTGTGCCCAAGGCTCTGACAAGAGCTGACAGCCCAATAGGTGATGTGACCTCAGAAGATGAATCACACTTTACACAACAGAGGAGGAAAAAGTCCTCTGCAATATTTGGCAAATTTAATTTGGTGGTTATTCTTTTCCACCTCCATGTCTAGTAAATTCTGCATATATAAGGAGGACACATTAAGGAGAACAAGAAAAGTGGACATCCTGCACACGGCCTCAAAGCATGAATTTTTTTCTGCCCTAGGTCCCCTCTCCAGGTGTGTTTGATCTCTGGTATTTCAGAAGAGTATTAAGAAATTTGGATAACTTGCTTACACATTGCTAATTGTTCATGAGGCAAAAAAATGCTATGCTGATTCTTTCTGGCAAATAACTAATGGCCCTGTGCAAAAGATCCCATTGCAATGATTGCTTTAGTGCACAGTTGAAATTTAACAGGCATGCTGAGGGCAATGCCTACAATATCCCTGAGGCCTGTGGAGGGTGGCAATAAACATCACTTCACTGGACACAGACTTAGCAAAGCCAGAGGGAACTGAACACCTATTCAGCCAGCCCAGTGGACCTCCTACACTTTTTCTCAGGAACTGGATTAAAGCAAATCTTTTTAGAATGAATCATGCTTGAGGTTCTGATGTGTCCTAACCCCTCTGCATATTTCTAAAAAATACCAATTTGCCACACCAATAAAAATTAAAATAGAACCAAAATTTTATTTTTGATATTGTGGCACCAGTAAGCTACAGTAGGATTTAAAAAATATCCTGGTCAGAATTGCCAGCCTATTTCTGTAAGAAAATTATAGTACTGCTGCTGATCCTTGTCCTTAAGAACCATTAAATTTCAAATAAGCTAATCCACAAAATAACCTGTGAAAACTCAGATTTCAGACAAAAACTTATCAAGGAAGCTTATCAACATCAGCTAATGGCTCTGCAAGAACATAATATTTAGATGTACATGTATATATACACATCTGAATTGTAGGAAAGTATAACAGGCAAGCAATATAGTTTTTGTCTAACTCCTGCTTTTAAAAGGGATCTCTGTCTCTGACAGTTGATGTCAGACCAATGAACAATAGAGAAGAATACTAACAGACACAAGGCCTATGCCAGTTGTCTCTAATGTAAGATCACCAAATATTTCCTTGCATTATGATAGCAACAGTGAAGCGTCACTGGTGTGAAATGGATAAAAACAAGATCTTGAGTATGTTAATGTGTTAATGAGTTTTTATAAGTGACCACAAATAGCACTTGTGTATGGAAATGTGCAGCAGCTGCTTAGAAAAGCCATCCACTATTGCAAAATTATGAGGGAAAAGGAAAGGATAACATCATAAGAGGTCTTGCCCCTAGCTGAGGCTCTGTGTGAACTGATGGATGTAAAACTCTCCAAATGAGAGATTTGTGGCACATGAAGAATTGGGTACTGTAAAATGTGAGCATTCACCCGGGTCCTGTATAGCTGGGCACATATGAAAAGGGATTTTGGTTTTCAAGTCTCTTTTGTCTCTATTGCCATGTGCCACTCACTATTTCTTGAGTGCCATGGAACGTACCTGGTACCTAAAACTGAATGATGGGCCTGAACTCTGGCATTTTTCCTGTGTGATGTGAAGTTAAAAGGCTTAGTACAACAGACTTGATTTAAACAAGCAAACAGAAACAAATATGATATTTACTTACTGTAGGCGATTTCAGTACCTAAGGTTAAAGAGCCATCTGTTTCTCTGGTGTAATTCCACTGGTTTCAACGGAATCAGGGCAGGATAAATTTGATGCAATACGTTCACCTGGTCACCTAGCACACAGCAGAGACGTTCCCTTTGTGTGGAAGGCTGCACACAATCAGTTTGCCATCTAGTGGCAACTATTTTGAACACAGCAATTTAAACCGGTATGTGATTATTTTAAATAGCGGGATGTGTTAAATCAACTGAGGTGAATTGAAGCACGTATTTTCAGGTAAAACTATTTTGAAGCCTCAAAGGGTAACTGCAGGTATACCCAGCATTGTGCATTCAGACAGGAAAAATGTCCTGACTCAAGCTGTCTAATAAAAACATTTCCAATTGTGCTAATACTTTCTGTACAGTGTGACTGGATATAGATCACCTATTGCATTTTACGTAAAAGAAGATGGAGCTACATACTGATGATCAGACACCTTCTAATTCACCCATCTGACTCTCCTGTCAGTCTTCCTCTGGGATTAAAAAAATGTTGTTGCTGAAAATTTTCACACAGTCAAACTGGCCCTACCTGAGTAGTCTCAATGCCTGCAACTGCAGCTGCTTATGTGGGAAAAGCAATGACATGGCCAAGTCAGACTGTTTGTATTAAGGTTATGAGTTACTAATAGAAAGACTAGTCACAACTACAGATCAAATGCCATACCCTCAAACCCAAAGTAGCTACCAGAGTCTGCTCAGGAAATGCAAAAAAGATGTACTTTTGGTGCTGGGTGGCCTGGTAGTACTTACACATTTATGTGAGTGGGTTTATTTTCCCTTCTTTTAATGTTAATTCAGTTGTTCTTAAAAGTGACTGGACATTCATCTGCTTGTAAGTACTTAAGTGATCTTTGTTGCTATACTATTCCTTGACTATTAATACCATATGTATTGTGACACAGGAAATGTACCTGACATAGAAAAATGCTGTTATCCTTTTATAATTGCTTCAAACTCAAAGTGGGAAAGACTTCTACCCTTCCTTCTGCACAAGGATTTCCATAAATTTAATAAGAAACTTTTAAAAAACATTAAAACCGGTGCCAGAATACAATGTTCCTAGACCTGGTTTTAAGATAGTAAAAAGATACGAGTCCTGCATGTCTGAATTCTACTGAGACCTTATTCCATAATGATGGAAATTTAATACTTAAGAACCAACTGAAGTCAGTCTGTCTAGAAGACATGCCAATAGTACCTAGCCTCAGTGAGTGACAGGAACCAAAGAGTGACAAAAGGTCAGCTACGAACACAGGTCCTCCAGTTTTAGAGTATCCTGAATTGGCAGGGGAATCCCCTGAATGCTGGAAGCTTGAGCAATATGGTGTAAAAAATTGGATTTAGGGAAGATTTTAGGCTGCTGAAATTCATATTAGGTTGTCATTAGCTATTACCATGCAGAAAACCATTTAATAATGAATTATATTAAACTGGAGTTGTACTAGAGAGCTGTTGACATGCATTTTGGAGATGTCATAAATACAATTTTGTTTGTTTTCTGACAAATATCAGCTAGATTTAATGTCAGAGGAGCACTAAAATTGAGTAAAAATTCTTTAGATGACAACATTTATCATGTTTCAGAGCTTAATGATATGTCTGCTTGCACTGTAGTCGTCAAAACTATAAATATACATGGATGTTTCATTGGGTTACTGAATGCATCTGTACTCAACCTCCTATTCAGTGATCACAGACAAGTGCTCAATTCATTGAAAATATACTTTAGCTCCATTTACCAATCTAGTTGTGATAAAGCGACTTGCTTTCTGTTCTGGGCCATGAATCATGGTCACAAGAGTTAATTAAAGTTCTAATGGCAGAGTCAACAAGGTCAAGTGAATGAGTTTGTCTGTATGTAATTAGGGCTGAACAGAAGATAATGAAATGCAACAGGTGTAACCGAGAGTAGAAGCTGTCTGATATGTTAAAGTTCTTGACCTGAAGATTCAAAATTACTTTTGGAGTAAAAGGTTGGGAAAAGTATCTTTTTACTTGTAAATGGAAGAAATTTCTCTCTAAAATGAGACAATACCCCAGCACCATCTTTACTCTCATTTTCAGACCTGCCGAACTCAAGCGTGTGAGTAATGCAACTGTTTCAAAAGCACACATTTTTATTTTCTAGGCAAATATGACTGCAGAAAAATCAAGATAAATGAGAAAATTTTGCAGATGGAAATTCACCCTGGAGGTGGTTTATTCCACATCAGATCAGTTTTAGAATTCCTCTATTTTCTCATTTTGGAAGAATGAGTTCAAACTAAAGGTGGCAAATAACAAAAATCATGAATTTGTGGCACTTTTCAATCTAATAAGAAAATACATCGTTTATCCTGACTCCTCTATACAGATAGCTCTTCCTCACAAGCTTGCTCCTTCTGAAACTATCACTTTCCCCAGGTACTGACAAACAGAGAAAGCATACTCCATCAACAGGACAAAATGCACGCAGAATAATTTACTGCATAATCCTAAGAACTCAGTGCAAAAGCACTGAGGCAGGTGTATTTAAGAGAAACGTGTGAACATGTAAGTGTCCCGATAGTCTTTCCCCAGCAATCTCCCAGCTGTATATTAGCAGGTTTATGATAGCTATTGGCAGTGAAAATTTCTTTCTGCTACCTTGCCCATGCTGGAATCAGCCCTTCAATCAGAAGGTACACTTCTGCAAATGAAAAAGGAGCTCAGTTTCCATGCCCAGTCAATCTCAGTATGTCTCCTAAGAGCACCAAAAAGAGATCATTAATTAGTGCCATATATTGCTATGCTGGGGACACCTTCCTACAATGAACAAAAATGAGACAGGTCATGTTGTAGAGGCTCTACAGTTACATCCACCCCAGTAAATTAAAACAGTGGCTAGGAACATTCCTGGGCATAGGAATGGGATGGCACATTGAATTAAATGGTAACAGGAAAGCTTCTTGTCCGTGCTGGCTAGCACAGCTGGGGAGAATGGCACAGGCCCTGGTCATGCCTCCCATATGGCTTGTGGGCAGCCATTCTGTCTGATGGAATGAGGGCACACCACTCATGCCATGCCTCATGGCCCAGCAGCATCCCTGGCACTGGTGTGTTACCAGTGTACACAGAGTGGGTGGCTACTTGCTAAGAATTTGCATAAAGGACACAATTCATAGTTGAATCAGCTATACAACAGATAATCCCATTAACTGCTCAGCTATTCCAAGATCACCTGCAATATCCCGTCAGCTAGATTTTGGCTTTTTTTAATGGTGGAAAACCAGGCTTGGCAGCTGATGGATGACGTGGGAACAGCCTGTTGGCATATCTGTGAGAGAGAGCAGTGAGAGATAATGTCAGAGAGGAAGCTCAAAGAGTACCATGGTGGGCTAATCCCTGGCCCCTCAAGGAGAACCACTGTTTCATCTCTGCAAGTCCAGGGGAGCTCTGATATTCAGTGGCAGGTGGGAATACAAAATACAGCATGCGAGGAGCAAACACCTTGCAGATTTTTGTCAGGAGAACTTCAGCTCCTTTGCCCAGGCGTGAAACCCATCAAGATGAGTCACCTGGAGCTTCTCTCTGAATCACATTTCAGGCTAAAGGGGTGGGACACAGTATGGGATGCAGGGGAGGAGTGCTTTTAGGGTTTGCCCAGTATTTATAGTGAGATGTTTAAGGGTGGAATCAAAGGCCAGAATAGGAGGGATTTAGGTGACTGGTGAAGGAACAAGTGTGGCAAAGTGTGTTTGAGTGTGAGAGTCTGGCCCAGAAATTGGAGTGGTGCTGCAGTCACAGAGGTGAGTATGTCCTGGTGTCAGCTAAAGGACAAACTGGGTATGATGCCAGCTACTGGGCAGACAGTGTTCTGATCCAGCATCTGGAGCAAAATGAGACCATTGGCATTGTCTGTGTGTGTGTGTAAGTGGCCTGTGAGCTATGTGGTATTCATGTATACATGTGCATATATGCATATATGTGATGTGTATGCACATAGATGTATGCTGCGCGCGCGCGTGTGTGCGTGTGCTCTTACACACAGCCTGGCTACTCTTTGGTCTCGGGAGCATGGAGCTGCAGCAGCCTTTCCTATCTCCAAGTGTTTGATCCCACATGATGTATTTTCCTCTAACTATAGCAACTTTTTCACAGCTCAGTTTTTGTGGTCTTTGTCCTAAAAGGGTTTTTTCCAGTGCTTTACTGTACTTACCAAAAATTCCCACTAACACCAGTGAAAATGCCAGAATATCTTCAAAATGTAGGTTTGTCAGTACATTTAGCTTCTCAGCAGAAAGGCCAAATATTGGTTTTTATTTTTTTTAAATGCAGACAATTAAACTTTCTTCTTAGACATACAGTGGGGCCAGAGTAGAAAGTTTACATTGCTGCAATTGTGTCATAGCTTCTCTCTGGATAAACAGAAGACTTCATTTTCAGTTCTATCTATCCCACACCATTCACAAACAATAAAATTAATTTCTAGTTTGAATAAATAAAGCCTACTAAATTGGTTTCTTTGCCAGTACTTTCAAGCTTTATATTGAACTTGTTCACAAAGCCAACAGTGTCAGTTAGCAAAACAAAAGATGTTGTTTACTATTTTTGTTATTAATTAAGTCAACTCCTTAGATACAAGTAGCTCATTGGGGTTAATTATTTCTAAAAAGAATCCAATTCATTTTCAGTTTGCTAGTCTGAAATAATTATACCAGTTTTTGAGTTTAATTATTTTGGTGCTATGAACATTTTAGAATTTGTAAGCTTTAACACAGAAATTCAAGGAGAACTTTTCAGAAGCTGAAAGTTCCTAAAATTCACCTCTTATTTAATCAATTATATTTTAAGTTGTTTTGGACAATATTACCAGGAATAGGGGCATTGTTAAAAGCAATTCATTTCAAAGTAATAATAGACTGATACATTCAAAGAACATTCCTGCTTCCACCTAATTCTCAGATTTCTCACCCCTTAAAATGTATCCACCTGCAACCAGGTTGAATAAGGAAAGAGTCTAATTGCTTTAGTGCTCATGGTGGTAGAGTCTAGAACTCACAGGAATCTGTCTCTTCCCATAAGGGAGTCAAGCTGTCGGATTGAGGCTGTACAATGCACACATGACCAATGCCAAACTGTAGGGGCTGTCTTTCACAGGACACAACTGAGCTACATTTAACCATGACAGGTTTCAAATGAAGAACTGTTAATTCCTTTCACTGCATCGACAGATTCTGCCAATCACTTCCAGCCACAAAAATAGTGGCCACCGTGTATTTTTCCAAGCTCTTCTATCCTCACACACAATGCAAGTGTAGTTCTTCCCTATCAGCAGATGGAGACAGAGTACGCATGTTTTGATGTCATCCTCCAGTAAACTAAAAACTTCTCACCAAACAATCCATCGGCATCCATTTGGTTGAGCTTTCTAATTTTTTTAAGATTTCTGGATAGTAAATCTAAACTAAACTAATCTAAAACTTGGCATTTAATAATTTCACTGATTTTAAAACTTTTTTCAGGTTTTGGAATTACCTAGGAAATGTGAATCCTGGTTTAGCATTACTTTTTAAGGCACAGAGCCGTAGTGCAAACAGTTGTCTTAACAGTAACACAAATTACCTATTCTTTTCCATGAGCTATTCCTGTAATATTGCTGTATTATACACTTTTTCAAATTCTTGTTAAGTATTTTTGCAATACTATTTGACAGCATCATAAATTGTGGGTGTAAATGGCAACTTTCTAAAAAAAAGCCAAAACTCAGAAAAACAAATCCTAAATAATAAGCTTAGGGAGCAAACTTATCAGTAAGCCTTATAAAATTTTCCTCACCGTTCATTGTTACATTTTACTTTATTTTGTAGCACAGGTAGCAGATTTAGCACAGGAACTAGGTATTGCCTTGGTAATTTAGGTGCCATTATCATATTCTTAAGAAGAATAACTGCCCTGTAGAAGTAGCCTTAATTTTACTTTCAAAAGGTGCACTCCATTCTGCGATTTTCTGTTGTTATGGGTTTTTCGGATGTATCTTGGATATTGTCCATTACATATCATTACAAAGAAAGTATATGTGTACAGCCAATGTCAAATAATAGTTTTTACTAACTTTTGTCAAGCATGTGATGGTCAGGCATTGATATCCTATCTAAGTTACTGTTTCCTGTGTGTTTCCACAAAGCAAACTAGCACAAACTCCAGGGGTTCAAAAGTAATGGAGTACTATTTTTCCTCACAGTCCTAATAAAATTCTGTAGTATAATGACTAAAAAAAAGTATGTATTTAAAGTTAGAGCTTGTTGAAACCAGATTGGATAATTTATTTTAACTTCCATTAAAATTTCTCTTTTGTCTCTTTACTGAATAGTAGTTGTCATTTTTCCTGCAGCTGTTCCAGTAAATTTTAAGAAAACAAAAAACCCCAAAAAGTCATTATTCCATTATCTCAACATGTAGCTAACAGTATCATCTTTACATATAGTTAACATTCACTATTGTGAATATAGTTAACATTCACTATTGAGTGACTTAGTATTTTGGGTCACACACACTTTCTGCCACTTAGAAGTTTGATTTGCTCCTGTTCACCGGGTTAACACAATTTAGGTGTTTGCAATCTTGAAGCAAGGATGAGACAGATATAATAACTGTTCTCTCAAAGTGTTTAAATTTTTCAACTTTGCAATAGGAATGGGAATAACCTCTTAGTCTGCCCAACAAATCCAGGCCTACAGCTTCAATCACATTTCTGTCTTACTTGTTGACTTTGTTTCTATCATCAGTCTTTGGTTAGATTGACCCCTTGTGAGAAGTCAGTGAATGTTAACTCTTAGTATGTTTAATTATTATCTGAGATTAATGCAACCCACTACTTTTTCAATTACCTTGCTAGTTATAGCTACTGAAAAAGTTTCTGGAAATTAATTTTAGATCATGGCTGTTTTCAGGTGATTCTTTGGGATAGATGGTGTGCTTTTTGAATTACTCCTTTAGCTCCTTTTCAAATTTTTTTTTTTTTTTTACTTATTAAAGCAAATATTTCTTCATTTATTTGCTACCTCTGACTATGCAACTGTTTAAGCAACTTAGTTTATGGGGTTTTTATATCGTTTTAGTATATTCCTTTGTCATCACTTCAGCCCTCAAAATAGGACTTTCCTGATGTACAGATTTTCATGCTAGTATTTTTGCACAGGAAAGAATTTCACACAATATTACAGTAATTTCCCTGACAGTATTCACAATCTGGAGCTATCAAATGTATGAGTGAAAGCTCTTGTTTGCGGAGTGCAGACTGCATTTTAGAGGAGATAACATTATTTTGTATGACTAAAAAGGCATAAAAAATCCTAATGAAATTTGCACATATTATGTTAGTGTCAGCAGAAAAAAAAGTTCTTTCTTGACTCAGTTTCAGAAGCATCTTCTTTTTCCAAATAACATGGCATACTGAGTCATAATGTGCCTGTAAAAAGTCAAATTTGAATCCATTAAGGAATTGCTCACTAGAAGTTGGATGTGCTCTAAAGCACACTAAATTTCATTCTCCTGAAGGAACAAAACATGGTTCAGGAAAAAAAGAGTCATAACATAAGTCTGGATTTTCTTAACTTAATTATACCTAATTTAAAGTGAATTATACTTGATGTTATAAAGTGATAGTCAGAAGAGAAATGTTAGCAAAGAACATTGTGAAGAATGTACCACTCCACATCTGTAGTCAATAGAATTGATGCTAGAAAATGTAAAAGATAATTAAAAGTAGGAAGTTATTATAATCCCAAGGAACGGTGGTCATATGAATGCTGAAAAAAAAGCAATTAAAAGATAGAATAATAATATTGTGTCTAAATAGCCAAGTTATATTCTAGATACGCTTTGGCTGACTGCAGCTACAAAAGTACGAACACTGCATGAGCAAGCAGGATTTTCTCTTTGCTCTTCAGCGGCTTACATTTAGCTCACAGATGTCTTCTGTCTCAAGTCAGTTTAATCCAATCAACTCACCTCACTCCACCCTGTCCTATACTTACCCATTAGAATGTTTTTTGGGTGAAAACCAGATGCTTCTTCCTGCTAAAGTTGGCATACGGAATATAGCAACAGCACTTCCTTTCACTCATCATGTGTCCATGGCTCTCAAGGTCAAAACTGCTGAAACCAAGGTAAAGGGAATTGAGTTTATTTAGTGTTATATATATATCACCAAATAGTATTAGAGAATTAGACAACTGCTATGGGGCTGGAATGAGCTGTTGCTTTCATTCTTACAGACTGTTCTTCAATGTCCTCTTCTTAAAAACCCCCAAAATTTAAAGGATACTTTATCCTATGGTGTTGGCAGCAAGTACTGCAAAGTGCATCTTATATAAAGGATTTCAAAATACGTGATGTTGTTCCACTTACGAGATAAAATTCTTGGAAGTGTCATAAAATTTTACATTTGATTTCCTAAGATTCTTCCTTTAAGTTGTTGTGACATATAATGAATAACCCTGTAGATTTTAACTTGCGGGTTTTTCTCTTTGAAATACCAGAAGATCTAGAAAGGGAAAAATAGATTGAAGCTAAAAAGTATTCTCAGATAAAAAAAAAAAAAAAAAAAAAAAAAAAAAAAAAAAAAAAAAAAAAAAAAAAAAAAAAAAAAAAAAAGTATGTTTAAATTTCTGTGGCAAGGTCAAATAAAAAAAAAATAGGTAGAATGTAATAAAACTGGAAAATTTTCAGTGTGTTCATTTTTGTGTTGTGTGCATTTCCTTGGCTTACTCAAGTAAGCAAAGCATACTATACCTAATGCCTCACTTCATTCCTAAAACAGGGACTAAGAATATTCGAGGTACAAAGAAAAAAATACTGTGCCTTTGATGCCAATGAAAGTTTGTCGCTGCCTTCAAGGCTAGGAATTCTCCTACTGTAATTACAGGTCAATAGGTCATCATCTCACAGCCGTCCTTCAGCTCTGTGATTTTTCTTCCAGTCCTCTCTCACCACTTATATTACTGTACCAATCTCCATCTAGGGCAGATAAGGCTTCACAGAGGCAGTGGCAAGAGGAGGGGCAATGGATAAAGGAGAATCACAGGAAAAGTGCAACTGCCCAGAGCAATGAAACAAAAAAGATTCCCACCAAAAATGTACCAAACATTAAACTTCCAATGCTTGAAGTTATGTTCAGGGGAGTAAGAGGCAGCATGGCTGCCAAACTTACACAGAACATTGTAGTTTTTCACCATTACCACAGTGATGGTGCGCACTGTGGAAAGGAAGGGATCAATTGGGTTATTTGGCCAATTTTCATTTAGAATAAGAATAAAGACAGTACAAAGGAGCTGTATTTAACCCACCAGCCAATGTGGCTGAAGAGATTAATAGTTCTCAGTTTTTGCTTGCTTTGTTTTGATGTAGGGGAAAAAAAGAATAATACTGTCCTGGACTTTTTCTTATTAATAAATATCAGTTTCTACAGGCATGATGGGTTTATTTCCTGTTGCATTAGAAACTAGAGCTCTTTAGTCTCTCTTCTTGTGGGTGATAGATGCAGTATTCAATATTTAACACTTTACAACATTTAGCAACATAAAAATAGGTGGTTTGATGTATTCACAGTGTTTCCACTTCTGTCAATGTTCGATGCTTCTGTAAATACATTACCTGCCACAAAACCACTCAAAGAACTAAGGCCAGAAATGAATGTTAGAATTGAAGTTTCATCCTCAGAAGTATCTTAGTAGGATCTCTTATTTACAAAGTGAGTTTGTTCCTTTGGGTAATTACCTTTACAAGTCAAGATGTTCTTCCTGCTTCTTTCAAATTTGTCTAGCTAGAACTTGTAGCTGTTTACTTCTTGTGTCTTTTTTGATAGATTAAAGACCGCTTAAGTACCTGGTATTTTCTGTGAAGGTACTTATCCATCATAATCAAATCATCCCTTGGAGCTAAACAGATTGACCTCTTTAGGGCTGTAGCCCTAATGAAAAAAAAAAACAAAAACCCCAAACATTCCTAGCTACAACTCCCTTTTGAGTCTATACCTTCTTAGTTTCTTAATTGTCAAGAAATGTCCTTCTCCTTTTAGGAACACTTGTAAATTGTATATATAGTAGGTATACAACAATATATGATAGAAACAAAGCCATGCATTCTGGCCACACATTAGGAGCTGAAATGTGCCAAAGAGCTTTTAGCACATTTATGTAATCAGCAACAGCAAAAATTCTGCATAAATATTTTATTTTACAAACTTTTTTCACATTATGTTTGATAGAAACCTAGAATTATTTTTTGAGAATGCCTGATGTTAACATGGCTTTAGGTTTTACTGTTTTATGCCCCTTTTCAGGTTGTTCTGGTGAACCTGTTGATATGCATAATCGTTTTCTACACTGTGTACTATGTGGTCCTCTCTGTGTGCTTTGCAGTATTCAGGTAAGATTTCCCTGTCTTGAATCTGATATGCTGGAAGCATCCAAACTGGAGGTATCATGACCTGGTTATTCTGTGAACACAATTTTTCAAATTCAGTTAAACTGTTGTACCTGAACCTTCTTTCAAGTGGACAAATTGGCAAGCGGAGACTCAAAACTAATGTAAAATTTTTGATCTAATATTCCTCCTTGTGGTTGTACCATGTAAATTAATGAACGTAAGAGAAAAGATGGCATGAAAAAAGGGAAAATAAAGATTTTATAGTCAATGAAAAAGACAAATTATATCCCCCCAGGAAGTTATTGATTAGGATGAATAGCACCAAACATCTTAAATAAAAGTGAGCAACTACAAGTCAGAATGGGACTGAGAGAGCTTGCAAAACCCCAGAGTGTTCTATTTGAAATCCTATTTAAAAAGACTCATAATATGTCATGTAATCACTAAGAGATTACTAAAACTCTGTTTAAATTTATTCTTTTTTTTTCCCACAGGATTAAAATGTTGGATGGTTTGGCACCTTTTGATTTTAAAACAAATCCCTCATGGATTAACCCATATTATTTAGGTAACTGAAGTTTGTTTCTATTTTTTTTCCCCCACTCACTCAAGAAAATATATTGCATATAGATGTAAACTTGTCTTCCAATGGACAGTATTTTAAAGCTGTTTTGGTAATACCAATGATTTCTGTATTTTAACTACACTGCAATTCAATGTTTATGCATCTTGCCAGTGCTTCTCATTCTGCTACTTAACATTCAAGGGATTTTTGGGCTTTTTGTTGAGTTCTTCTTCTGATCTTGCATCATCAGAAGAAAATGTTCTGCTTTGCCAGGATGCTTCATTTTCATTTTCATTGCAGAACAATTACTTATTTTCCATCAAGTTTCTCCACAAAGTTGTTTAATTTAATTTTCATACTGCAGCAAATTTCTTATGAATCACTGGATTCAGATTAGAGAAAACAGGTCACATTCAACTAATGATAATTTTGCTTTGGCAATGCTTGAATACAGTGGGCATTAAAATATCAGAATTTGATTGTAGCTCAGTCCCTAAATGTATCTTTATGTATCCTAATACAAATTTCTGCAATTTTTCTGAAGCTCTCAAAATATATTCCTTTTCCTAAACTGTAATTTAAAAAAAAGTTACATGCATACATAAAATTTTACCAGATTTATTATCTATTTTACAAAGGCAAACCTCATAATCTGTCTGTAAAATACATAAAGCTCAAAAATAAATTGGTTAGTTTGTAGGCTAAAAGAGTAATAAAAATGCGTGGATTTTTGTACAGTGTTAATACTGATTTCAGATGAAGAACGAATATATATGTTATGCCAGGGGAAAAAAAATTAAGGCATATTCCATTATAATTACTTTTCAGGGCAAAAGGTAATTACTGTATCTCAACATGATTTTTTCCCCACAAATTTTATCAGTTACTTTGATGCAAATGATTTTATATGCCAAAGACAGCAGGTATTTCATACCAATAGAAACTGCAATTAATATTCCATCCTCCTTTCTGTGCATCCATGAAAGTGACATGAAAACACAGAACATAAAAGCATCTGTTTAAAATCTAAAGGCATAGAGTCAGAATGAAGATGTCTAAATGACGTTGCAAATGAGAATTTGTTTACTCAAGAGTTTCACTCATTCCTGTTAAAAACAGAATTCTGTCTTAAGATAATCTCAAAATAAAGATGGAAATCGGCTCAGAAATGAGGTATCCTTTCTGGATACCCAGTTCTGCAAAAACATTTCCAGAGAATTTGACTACATTAAAAAACCTTCCCAAATTACAAAATTAGTGGCATAATTTAAAGGGATTCCTGAAAAAGATAAACAAAACATACTATAACACATTGTGAAACATTAATTTTTTAAGTGTTATTTCCCATTTTCCTAACCACATGAGGTTTTTCCAGTTACATTTCTCTTATTTTGCTTAGAATTTTTTAAACTACTCGTTGAAAGGTCCATCATACAGTAGGGAGTCATAGGCCCTCTAAATAAAAGAATAAAATTGAAGGACATAAGATGTGCCAAAGTAAGTTTCACTGTATAAATTGAATGAAAAAAAGAGAAATATGGTCTCTTTACTGTCAGCTACAGCACTTACAGAGATGATGTTATCGCAACAGTAAGAAAAAAAAATAATTCTAATAAAAACATTACTTGTATATGCCCATGTACTTAAAAAGAGGAACAAATTGCATTTAGATGGACAATTACCTGAATTACAAACTCATATTTATGGCCTGTTGAATGTGAACTCAGGACTAAAGCTAGAAGAGACATCACATATTTTCCATGCAAGCCCCTGCTAGCCCACACAGCACCAAGAAAAGCCAGGCTCCTGCTCACAGGGATGCTTTTCCTCTGCTCACCTTGTAGGCTCTCCACTCTATCTCCCCTCCTATGTCTTTTTAAATAGTTCTGAGATAGAATGTTAGATATAGATGTAGATATTTTGGTATATATACCATATAAATATATGAAGGGAGGAAGCTATGAAGTTTCTTACCAAGCGTAACCCCTTAACCACACAATTTTGTTTAGTTTGAGAAAAAAATTACCTATGTCAGTACCAAACAATCCTATTTGGCACCATATGCAAAGATTGTGGATGGTCCCTAAGGGAAATTTTCATTAAATTTCTCATCTAGGCTCTATAAATCGGTCATAGTCCTATCACTGTTCATAATCCTGTTATCACGTGTTTTTATTTAAAATATATAACATTTTAAAGTCTATAGGCAAATCAGGTTACAACCCATGCAGATGTCTGTGGCAAAAAAAAAAAATCTTTGAAAGGAAAACATAAGAATAATATTTAACAGAATCATAGAATCACAGAACCATCTAGGTTGGAAAAGACCTTTAAGATCATCAAGTCAAATGATCCGTATGGCACCACCACCATGTTCACGTTCATCATTAAACCATGTCCTCAAATATCATATCCACATGCTTTTTTAAACACTTCCAGGGATGGAGACTCCACCACTTCCATGGGCAGTTCCAAAGTTTCACAACCTTTTCTGTGAAAAAAAAAAAAATTCCTAATACCCAATCTATATCTCCCCTGGTACAACTTATGGCCATTTCTACTCCTCCTGTCACTGATTGCCTGGGAGAAGCAGCTGACTCCCACCTGGCTACAGCCTCCTTTCAGGCAGTTGTAGAGAGATAAGATCCCCTTGAGCCTCTTTTCTCCAGGCTAAACAGCCCCAGCTCCCTCAGCCGCACTTCAAAGGACTTGTGTTCCAGACCATTCACTCTCTCTGTTGCCCCTCTCCGGACACACTCCAGCTCCTCAATGTCTGTCTGGTAGTGAGGGGCCCAAAACTGACCTTGTAGAAAATCTGCATAAGTATCTTAGGTATTTTAGCTTCTTATTGCTATTATTTGGAATATGGGAAGAAGTCTTTCAAAACTGTGTTTGGTGAAAATATCCCATTTTCATTTACAGTTCTTGTGATATCCTTGGAAATAACTTTCTTCCTTTGTGGTTTGCTGTTTGCTCTGGTTGTGGAAGAATGGGTTTGGGACTATGCTGTAACTGTTACAATTATTCATATCATCATAACTTCAGTTGGTAAGTAGGTTTACTGCTAACTATTTGCACAGTATCACAAGTTGAAGAACAAATTCATTATGATTCATCTAATGTATTACTGGACTAACTTAATTTTCCCTAAAGCTAAATACCTGTGTATCTCTATTTTCCATCCATTTGACTCATGCTTCTATTTAAATCCTCCCATTTTGAACTTATTTCTGAATTTGTTGCAGAATTTTAAACCATTATATTCTTATTAAAAATCAGAGGTTTAGTTCATATTCTAACAATTTGTATCAAACAGATCCAGGCTAAATATAATTTTTGCATCTGGAAGGTGTGGTTTTTTCAAAACAAGACATTAATAGTTGCTCATATCTGTATATTTTAAGAACTACTCATTCACACTTTAGCTGAAGTTCACAGTAAAAACAAAGTTTTGCTTCAGCCAAGTCAGTGCAAAAGTTTTAAGTTAGATCATTTGACCTAAATCTCAGTGAGGAAAATGAAGCATTTTACCACTGAAACTCCTTTTCCCCCATGGAACTCTTCCCCTTAAAGGAAAGAAAAAGAAAAGAATTAGCAAAGAGATGATAAGAATTAGACTTATCATCTCTTTTGCCAGCATCCAGTAATCTGCTCCCCCTTCTCATGCTGTTTAGCAGAAGGCTTCTATGAATAATTAGGAAATACATTTTAACTCCATCCTTGCCAGACTCTGTCTGGGGATTCTTTTCTCTTAAAACAATGAGGTTAATATGATTATTCTAGAATGCAAAAAAAGGAAAATATCTTTGACAAACTAGGAAGCCCTCCCTACTGTATAGAAATAAATCTTCCATTTTCCATTGTTTTGTCTATTTGTCTTTTAGCACTTTATACAGATGGGAGATTCTCCAGTTCCCTGACCAATTAGGCTAGTGACCAACAGAGACTTTATCTTAAAAAATTAAGCATAAATTTTCACCTACTAAATTTGGTTTTCTGGAATTTAAACGAATGTTATTCTTCATTAATAATTTTTATATTTAAATCAAGGAATTTACAAAAACTACCAGAAAACCTCCTGTTTGTACATAATTTATACAGAGTTAGCTTCTGTCATTACATTGGATGATGCGTCTTGATGTCTCAACAACCCGAGATGTATCATTGCTTCCTTCAGATGGCCAACCAAACCTCTGCTGGCTGCCCTGAGCTGTCAGCACATGCAGTGCGATTCCCAGCCCCCCTTCAATACCTCTGGTTAGCTTTCTTTGGGGGAGGCAATATGGGGTGAGTTAACAGCCCTGCAGCTATCCCACAGTGGGGATGTGGGTCAGCTTGGGTGTGGCAAGGCAGGTGCTGGTCAGGACCTAAAGCATTTGTCATTTCAATGTATGTAAAACATATAATCTATGAAATATAACTAAGCAGACCTTTGATAACATAGTGCACTGCTTACTTGTTCCCATTCTTACTGTTTCAATGTTTACATTTTTACTTTTCTTCTTGCAGTTATGTCTGAATTCCCCCTGATGTTACACTGGTGGCTGGCATTAGGTATAATTTCATTCTTTAAAGTTTAAGTTGCTAAAGTCTGTGTAGAAAATTAGTGTTTATAATCTGAATTGTTTCTATTAGATATCTGTTGCCTCACTAACTTGAGAATTGTCAACATTTGAAGAAGAAGCAGGCTTTTTGTTCATACTTTTTTAAAAACACAGGTAAATAACTCTGGATTAGGATTTGCCTCATTTTATAAAATCCTCTTTTTTAAGGCCAGAATATACTCATTTTATGCTAGTCTTGTAAACAAACAGCAGACACATGACTTGAAATAAGTCATGATTAAGTCCTGACTAATCTCAATTAGTCAGGATTTAATCGTGACTTATTTTATCTATAATAAGACGAAATATATCTCAATTCAGGCATCAAAAAGACAGTTGTCCAAAGCTATAGCCTTTCTTGATAGTCTTTAAAATCAATGGATAAAAAGGTCCCTTCAGAGGCAAGTTTTATAAACATTATGTGTAAGTACTTGTGATAGATGAGATGAATTTCAGTCATCACATTTGCTCTAAGTGAATGGCAAAACTACATTTCTGAAGGTTTAATTTTCTGTAAAATTAGAAGCACAGATTCTTACATGAAAAGTACATTATCTTGAAAAACAGTAGTTAAGGGAAAAGGACTGCTTTCTCTTCTTCTTTCTTATATTATGGATAACAAGGATCAACAGCTGCAATAAATTCCTAAATGATGGGGAGAGAGAAATAAATTCCCTGTCCTACAACTGACTTTGCATTAGCAGTTGTGGAGGCTGATATCCTTGTAAGTAGTTAAAGCCTTGGGTAAAATCTTTAAGTAGGAAGGCTGGTTTTTTTAAGTGACCATAAAAAGAATGTCAGTTTAAAGTTTTATCATAAAGTTTGTATTCCACTATAAAAATTAATACAAAACAACCATATCTTTTCTTTCAGGGTCTGGAGTAATTTCAATGATTTGTGGAGGACAGATTTTGGCATATTGCTTGTTCAAAGACAACTTCATTTATCCAATTCTAGATGACTTTTGAAAAGGAGTATTAGAACCTGCCTTTATATCTTTGTGAGTTCTATTGTTTCATTAATCAATGTAATTAAAATGAAGTTAGCAACTGTCTAATTGTAAGGTAAATATTTTGCTTACCAGGCCTCTTGTACCTTATGTTTTTTTGGCAATTTCATCACTTTCAGCTTTTGTACATACATTTTTCATTAATCAAGTAATTAGATACACTGTCTCTTTTTTAAAAACCAAGAAGCCATAAAGAGGATTAGAGGAATGGTGCAACATTCCTGCAATATCCTACAAGTAGAAGGAAAACATTTATTTGAACGTAATGCTTTCAGGGTGCCTGTTATCTGTTGTATTTTATGAAATGTTGACTCTAATTTAGGCTGCTGTCTGACAAGCACTGAAAAACTTTAAAGTCACCCTATCTGGGATAAATCAGTGTAGGTTTAAAGCAGCCTTTACTGATAAACTCCTGGCAAAGAAGAACCGTTGAAGAGCACATATCTCTGCACCTAATTCCTTCTTAACACTCTCACTTAGAAGCTGCCCAAGTCAATGGGGAGGCAGAGGTACAATCCCTGATGTTGGGTTGACCCTCTTGCTTCCAGGGGTGCTACAGGCTAATGTTTTCTACAAAAGCTTCAGGCTATTCTCACTAATGACCCATTTATAGTCTGACTGCACTGAAAGAGAGAAAGGCAAATGCTACTGACACACTTTTCTACATATCCATCTTTCTTCCCCAGCTACCAGTGGCTAAAGTGGGGGTTTATGGGTAGTGGTAATTAAAAACAACAAACAGACCATAGTAGTTGCATCAGTTTACTCTTTGTGTCTTTAATCATAATAAAGTTGTAAGAGAAAAATTGTGGGAAGGTAACTTAGTCTTAAATATGAAATCCAGTGATTAGATCTCAACTGCAGCTTGCTCGGAAGAGGAAGACTAAATTGCTGTTTGCACAGGAGTGCTAAATGTTGTATTTGCCTTAATTTCACTCAACAGATAATGCCTCTGAAGAATCAGTCTCCTGTTGATCTAATCAAACATTTTAAAATTTATTGCAATTTTGAAATTTTTAATTAAGTTTCAGTACTGAGGTACATACACAGTGAGAAGTACCATTCAGAGACTCCCAAAAGAAGGACTTGTTTCTCATGAATGATAGATATATGTCATTTTAGAGTCAACCCAAATATGTAAATCCATAGCACTGAACAGATGTAGACTTGAGAAGTTTTTCAGCATAATATGCTGCATACTGAAGTCAGAAGAGATAATTCTGGAGAGTGAATAAACTGACTTGCAAATCTTCAGAAACATGACTGTGCAGGTAACTGATACTATCATTTGGAAAATGTTTGGGCAGTTCTTCCAGGTTTGTTTCATTTCAGAATGATAAAAATGGATAGGAAGGAAGGAAGATCTACTGTAAATATGTACCCCTGTTCTCTTCCTCACAGTTTGTGTGTGTAGGTAGTGCGCCATGTGGCAGAACATGAGTGGATTAGATATAAAGTTAATCCATGGGTGGAGCATGTTTCTGTTTTTAACCTGACGGGATTTTCCTTTGTGTCAGCCCAGCTGTAGCATTTTAGTAGCTCTGCTGCCCAGTCTTAACATTTTTTAAAACTTTTATTTCCTATTTAAAATTTTAAATCACCAGAAAGAAATACCTTCAGACTAATTTGAAGAGTGCTTTAGTCCCACCATCTTTTCAAAGCACATACAACTAAGCTGTGGTAGAAAATTAATCACAGCAACACCTCTGTCAAGGATTAAAAGCATTAATCCAGCTACTAAATGATCATTAGGTTTTTGCTTTACTTTCAGATATGGAATTGTTAGACAATTTCAACATTATTTATATCATCTTTTCCATGACTTTTGTGTCGAGTCCAATGATAAATATTACACCTAATGTTAAAGTGTAGGCAAATTTCATATTATGCAAATAAATATTAACATGTGAGCAACACGAGCTGTATCTGTGTGGCCATTACCTGGTTAGAAGCCTTCAGATATAATATCTAATACTGTGTGATTCCTAACAGGTACCAAAAGAGTACTTTTGAATATGACAAACCTGGCTGTTTCTGGAACAAAAATAAAGGGTTCCCCTTGAGCAATTTGCATGTGACTAATGAATAACAGTCCAGACAGTCAAGGTGGCAAAGAAGAGCTGCTGGAAGAGATCAAGGACACTGTATATGCTTCCCAGCAGACCTGCTGAAGACAGCAAAAAAAAGAGAGCTGCAGAAAACAGAAGGAAAACAGAGGAAACAACAACATGGACATATGTTTGGAAAAAAAGGCATGTGAATGCAAGGAATGAGAAGACAGACAAGATCGATGAGAGAAGAAAAAAATCTGCCGACTACACTTTAGCACTGGAATCTCATGACATGTATGCCACTTGTAAGCAGCAATCTGTTTCTCTGCTGACGTACACATGATTCTAGAACAGGTGCTCTCCATGTCCACAGTTACAAGCATAATCTGTGATGTTATGTTTGTGGCTCCTGCCCCAGGATTTTCAGAATTCTTTGCTCCCTGACTCAGCCAGTCACAGGAATATTGCCTGATGTAGTTGTTGTGGGTTTAGTGTTATTTAACCTCTTGTGACACAGTCTAGCAGTCAAAAGTTTGCATATACCCAGGTATCAGTGGGGGTGTAATCAATCTAGAAAACATTACAAGCAGAAGGATACATCACCCACTTCCAGGCAGAGTCTGCAGGGAAGAAGATTAGCAATTGCAAACAGAAATCAATGGAATAGTACACAAATAGCATACCTTAATAATACCATACTTAGAGTAATTTTAAGATTTCTTTTCAGAGGCAAGAAACTTCTTTTCATCTTGTCCAACCACCTACTGAGATAGATTATGGTTCTTCTTGGTTCAGCCCTCTTTCTAAAGGGCTCTGCATTGATCATTGTTCCAACTGGTGAAGTGTCTTTCTTGTAACAAAGAATGTGAGTGAAGTGGGGTAGGGGGCGAAGCTGAGACTCTAAACATGCATCCGTAGGCTAATGCCTAGGAAAGTGGCTAATGTCAAAAAAACCCACCCCAAACATTGCTCTGGGACCAACAAACCAACTCAATCACATAAAAACAACCAAATATCAATCTACAGAGTACAGGAAACATTATGATTTTTGTTGGATTTTTTGCAAAAATATAGGTTATCTACCTATAATTTCCTAGAGAAGTAAAGGATTGGTTATTACAAACTAAGCCTGTCATTTTTCCAGCTCTGTAAATTACTTGATCAACATTTCCATCTCCTTTGTATGCAAACTTTAAAAAGCAAGCAAAACAAAACCTTACACTACTCATTATTTCTGTATTCCTAAAAATACCAACAACTCAGGCACCAATAAATACAAGAAAACATAGTATGAGTAATACTGGATTACCAGCAATGTAGATGAGTCACCTGCAGTTTCCTGTGTTGGATATACATGTACAGGATTCCTGTGGCCCACAGTCTTTTAAACAAGTGGGCTTTGTTAAACAGAGAAAAGATGTGAAAGCCTTACACATTCTTTATTTCATCATCTGGTGTGTATGATGACACACCATAAAGTTAGATCCTTGTTAATCTCCATAGGTATTTAAAGATTTATTGAAATATTTTTTATTTTCCAAATGTGACGTATTTGGAATATTTATTTCTTGGCTTAAGATCCTGTGTAATCATCCATCTGCTCAGTAATGTCTAATACTCTAATCTCTTCTTTTTCTGAGCTAATCATGGCCCCAGACAGCATGCATGCTCTCATTAGATGTCAGAGAGGATAAAGGTCTTTGGAATGGTTATAAAATTTGATGGTGTAATTAATACCTTTACTATTGGCTTTAAACCTTTTAGTGGGAGGCTATGTCCCAACCTCTCCTCTGCTTGAGGAGATTGATATGGATGCCTTTACAGTTGCTCTTCAGTTGTACCAGAATAATTATGCCTGTTTTTTAGGACAAGCTTGCCCTATGCTAGGTCCTACTCCATCCATCCACCAATTCAGGGGGCAAAAGAAAAACCTTGCAGACCTCTCTCAGTTTGTACACTCAGGTTTCCTCTGCCAACAAGGATGAAAGAAGGGAAAGATATGAGCCTAGGTGTTGTCCTGACATGTAGCATGGCATGGGTTTGGACTGGGGATTTGGGAAGCAACACTATGACACAAAATTCCACAATGAAAACCTGAGGGAAGGCATTGGCCCCAATCTTTTCAGGTGGCCAACCCCTAGAAAAAAAGTTGCACTCAGATGGAAATATGAATGGTTGAAACTGGAGCCTGTAAGGAAGATGCAAACTATGTTACATCCTTGCTGTCACTGTCTTAAAATCAAGAAAATTGCAGCCATTTTTGTTCCTTACATTCCAGTAAAAATAAATCCTAGTAGGAGATTATTTGCTGTGCATTTGCAAAAAAAAGATATGTAAACAAAGGGCTGACTCTTGCGTCCAAAGCAAAGATCCAGTTATCTTCATTGGAACAATAGGTTTTAAAAAGACCACAGTATCCAGATGCTCTCTTGTAGCAATCCTGTCACCAGGTTTTCAACATCCAAGGGAGAAGTGTTTAAAAACCCCATGGGTTATGGCAGAATGCTCAAATACATTAAGAATTACCAATGTCTGAGCAGTCTTCAGAAACGTCTCAATTCAAATTATGTCTAGATCAATAGCTTTTGAAATCTACTGAAAAAAGTGCCTTGATACACTTTGTAAACCTTGATGGGGATCCACACAAAGAAGTACCATTAAAATTGCAAGAAATTTATCAATGTTTGATATTCCATATGGCATGAACTGAAAAAAATTTGTAGATACTAGCCAAATTACAAAAGCAAATTCAACAGCAAATTATATTGACATTAATTCAAATTTAGCATTTAAAAATAATCTGAATTATACAGGATTGTTTTAACAAAACCTCTCTGTAAAGTTACAGCAAATCCTACAAAAGTCGTAGGATTCCTTAGAACATTTCCATGAGAGAGAAAGGCAAGCAGTGAATGGCAAAGACAGAGGGAAGAAGGTGTTTCAAGAATGTAGCAGCTTCAATGCTGAGAAATACTGAAAGAGAACTTAAAGGCGATGAGCCGAGTTACCTACCTCTGAGCAGGTTTCCATTCTACTGGGAGATGTGCTTGTAGCTAGCCCTGGCAAAACTTTTCAGTAAATCATTTTAAGACACACAAAATCATCAGTGAACACAGCTGATTGAGTTTTGCTTGGAAAGAAAAAAGGTGAACCAATCAATGTTGGTTCATCTCAGTCTCATTTGGTCTCAGTTGTTCAGGACAGACTCACAAGGGTACAAGCAACAACAGTGGAGACATTCAGATCTAAAGCAGTGAACTCCCTAGGTCCCCTGAATTCATCAGCCCAATTATTTGGGATGTTATGTTTTTGAGCAGTTTTTAGGCATTTAACCCTTGCTTTAGAAAAATTTTATTTCCTAACATTTGCCATTGAAACATTTAAAGAAAAATGAAAACCGTAATTGAAAAGCAACTACAGTTTTTCCATTGTCAGGAAATGAAACAACATCGAGTCTTCAAGTTTTGAGCAAATAAAGTCGGTTTTGAATAAAAATAAAGTTCAATGGAACTGAAATTTTCTCACAAAAATATGCTCAGACAAGAAGGCAATTTTATTGAAAAAAACTTTTTCCCCCAAATGATAATATTTCAGACCTTATTTGTTGTATGTATTTTTAGAATGTGTTATGTATCACTAGATAACATTTGCAGACTGTTCCAGTTGCCGAGGTAACTATGTTATTTTAATGATCAGCAGAGAGGATCATTATGTAAAACATTATGTTAATTTCAAACACAGAAAATTGATGTCTTGCTGTTACCTTGAAGCGGCACCTTTTTTTTTTCTTTCTCCTTAAAGTGCATTTTTCCATGAAAATTAATGGTATAGCTAAGTGCTTGAGTATCCTTTTCAGAGTGGTTCAGGTTGGCTTAGAAGGAAAATAAGGCAAAAAATTACACCTGACAACCAACTAATGGCAGATGAAGAAATTCAAACCACCCTATTTTTTTACAGGAAGAGTATAGGAAAAAATTTCCATATATTCCAAATAAACATGTATAGTGTGCAGGAATTCTAGGAAAGCACATCTATAATTTCATTTTTAACTTTGTAATATATTATTGTTTAGTTACAGAAAGCAAATTATAAAGCATATTTGAGTTCAGTTTATGATAAAGTGTGTGTACTGTCCATGATACAGACCATCTGATGAAGATACTAAAAACATGACATTACATTTTTGCTGCTTTTATTAGATTATGTATCTATGAGATTACTAGATTATACCAAGAGTATAAATGCCATGTATTTACGATACTTCTGCAATCACAAATGCTCTTTCCGAGCCTGCAGAGAGAACCTTGCTGATTAGTAGTTCACAGTTCATTTCTGTTCTCAACCCTGCTTTCTCCATTAAAAAATTCAAAATTATCCAAACTATGTCTCACATAAATTCTAGGGTTCATAGTGGTAATTTCTGCTGTAGCACACCAGCATCACAATAGCAAATTGTCTCAGGCTACCAAATGCAACTCAATTTTGTCACCAGAATCTTCTTTCGCCTCTTCTCTGAAGTTCTGCCTGCAGATTGTGTTAAATTATGAACGCTTCATTCTCCAGGTGGAACTGGATGCTTTTATGTATCAGAATATGACGTGCTCAAGACATCTGAGAGCTCCTATATTCTCCTGACACTTCATCATAATCACCTGATCCATTTTAGAGTCAGTGAACTCTTCTGACAATACTCAAAGTGCATTTTGATGGAGTCTATATTTATACGGACTGTAGCTCTTCATTCCATGGAGCTTACTTGAATCCTTTCCCAAGGATTTCCTCTGCAGGCAAAGCTCTGACTTCAAAAGGTGGTAGCTCTTTTTCAGATTCTTTACCCATAATTACACCTAATACACTGCTCTTCTGTTTCAACCTCACTACCCCAACATGCTCGTCTGGCACGCTGAGGTTTGCCAATTTGTACACCTCCCAAGGAGGATTGCAAGTGGAAAATGTAAGAACGGGAAAAAAACCCTCAAGAATTGCATTAAATCAGCTAGATATTGTAAAAAGAACATACAATGATCAGCTGGGAATAAGCCATCTATTAGCTAATAGGATTAGGAATTTATTTCCCCCTTCCAACAGCTTATGCCTCACTTGTCTGCTACGGGGGAGCAAATATTTTATCTTGAAAAGCTTTGCTTTCATCCTTAGCATGGTGAAAATAGTGGCCTAAATTTTTAGTCCTCTGAATAACTGAAAAATTTCTGGTGGATAGCTTTTTGCTAGAAAATGCTGATTACTCAAAATCTGAAATATCTTTTTGTAGAAATCTTCTGACAGAACATAGTCAAAATACATGTGCTATCCTCTTGACTACAGAAATGCACCTGAACATGATGCAAAATAAAATTAGGTAACAAATGGAATGAAGTGAAACAATACTGAAACAAAACTCCTGAAGTGTATGTTTTATTTCAAACATTTTGGAAGGTCTTTGTAAAAATTTTAAAACAGACTTTTCAGAATTTTTTCATGGAAAGATTAAATTCTTGCAGGGAAAAGAAGGAAAAAGAATAATATCTGAGATTAATTTTTAGTCTAGCAAGATTATTTAAATATTTTAGGGAACAAACAGTTTGAATTTTAATAGAATTTTTAATCTACATCAGATTGTTGATCTTTCTGAAAGAAAAAATTGTTATATGGATAAATATAAGCATGGAATTAGCAAATAATATTACTTAAGGAACACAACTGAGAGATAACCAATTTTAAGAAGAAATATGAAAGGGGGATCATTAAGTATGAAAAAAAATAAGCCTACTGTGCTAAAGCTGCTACAGATGAAACACCAGCTCTGCTCCACTCCACTGTGAATAGTGTAGAAAGCAGCAAGCTAGCAAGTGAAGGGCAAATATTTTGGAGCTCTAATTGACAAGAGTTGAGAAATACAGGAAGTACAGAAAGATTTTATGGAGAATAAAATAATGACATTGATAAAACAACAAACTTGATATATAAAATACTGGTGGAATATAAAAACATATATACAATGAGACAAAAATATCCAAAATGCAGTATTTACCCACTACCAAAAAAACCCCCCCCAAACCTATTTTAACTATCTCCATCATCTCCTATATGTTTACAGAATCTGTATTCTATCTGATTAATCAAACCCCCCAAAACTAAATACACTCTTCTCACAAATCTGATACTGTCAAGAATGAGCAGACAGAAGGGATTAAAGACTACAGGAAACCACCAACTGCTTTAAAATTCTTACTTTCTATGGGGATTTCCAGGCAGTTCTTTCTAGAAAAATTGAAATAAAATTTACTGTAGCCAGCTTACTTCAAGATGTGCATATATACATATATATATACACACATATATATAAATACAATGAATATGTGCATATATATTCATATTAAAAAAAGTATAATTATATGAACCAATAATACCTTACAGGTACAAACTTCTAATTAATAGCAAACAGTTTAATTTTATCTTTGTGGCACTAAGCTTACTTCTAAGCTGTCCACAGACCCCAAACACTTCCTGGTGGGCTGGAAATATTTCATGTACTGTGGATTATTTTTGTTTAAAAGTTTCAGTAGTTTGAATGTTATCTACACAGTGAAATCTTTCATTAGAGTACGTAAGTAACTATATTAGGGAGGATTTGATGCCTTAGGTATTGAAACTAGTGATGATGAATTTGAATGCCCATGGGTAAGAATTAAGGGGAAGGCCAACAAGGCTGACATCCTACTGGGAGTCTGTTACTGTCCACCCAACCAGGAAGTAGAGGTGGACAACTTATTCTATGAGCAGTTGGAGAATGTTTCAGGATCACCATCCCTTGTTCTTGTAGGTGACTTTAACCTACCAGACATCTGCTGGGAACTTAATACAGCAGAAAAGAGGCAGTCCAGGAAGTTCTTGAGTGTGTGGAGGACAACTTTTTGTCGCAGCTGGTGAGTGAGCCCACCAGGGGAGGAACTATGTTAGACCTGCTGTTTGCAAATAGAGATGGGCTGGTGAGATGTGGTGGTTGGAGGCTGCTTGGGGCACAGTGATCATGAAATTATTGCGTTTGTGATATTTGGTGAAATCAGGAGGAACATCAATAAGACTTTTACACAGGACTTCCAGAGGGCAGACTTTGGCCTATTTAGGAGACTTATTCAGAGACTTCCTAGGGAAGCAGACCTCAAAAACAAAGGAGCGTAGAAAAGGTGGGCGTGCTTCAAAATACAGATCTTGAGGACACAGTTACAGACTATCCATGTGTGCCAAAAGATGAGTAAATTTGGCAAACGTCTAGTCTGGATGGGCAGTGATGTTTTGAAAGAACTTAGAAAGAGGATGCATCATCTTTTAAAGGAGGGTCAGGTCTCTTAGGAAGTATTTAAGGGGGTTGCTAGGGCATGTAGGAAAAAAAATTAGGGAGGCCAAAGCTGAGTTCGAACTTAGTTTGGCAACTTTTGTCAATGATAATTAAAAATGCTTTTACAAATATATTAGTGGCAGAAGCAAGGGTAAGACCAACCTTTGTTCTCTACTGGATGTGGGAGGGAACTTAATAACTGCAGTTGGGAGAAGGCAAAAGTGCTCAATGCCCACTTTGTCTCAGTCTTTAGTGGGAAGCCGGCTGGTCCTCA
Organism: Cettia cetti; assembly: GCA_013401135.1. Taxonomy (NCBI): domain Eukaryota; kingdom Metazoa; phylum Chordata; class Aves; order Passeriformes; family Sylviidae; genus Cettia; species Cettia cetti. The sequence continues at coordinate 44,930 of VZUI01021605.1, forward strand.
GAACAACTGTCCTCCTGGGTTCGTAGATGGTGCCAGGGAGCATAATGGTCCCTCTGTTATCCAGGAGGAGGCAGTCAGAGAACTGCTGAGACATTTGGATGTTCATAAATCTATGGGCCCAGATGGCATCCATCCCAGACTGATGAGGGAGCTGGCAGATGAGCTTGTGAAGCCACTCTCCATCATTTACCAACAGTCCTGGCTCACTGGTGAGGTTCCAGATGACTGGAAGCTGGCTAGTATGACATCCAGTCACAAAACGTGTGGGAAGGAGGATCCTGGTAATTATAGACCAGTTAGCCTGACCTCAGTGCCCAGTAAGGTAATGG
>VZUI01021606.1:0-79372 GCA_013401135.1 Cettia cetti
GCGCATGTGACCGGCGGCGGGGGCGGCCCCGGCGGGGCTGAGCCGCCTCGGCGGGGCAGTGCGGAGCGGCGGCGCGCCGGGGATGCGGAGCGGCCGGGCCCCGGGCAGATGATGGCGATACGCGAGCTGAAAGTCTGTCTGCTTGGAGTGAGTAAGGGCGACCGAGGGGTCGCCTCCCCCTTTCCTTCCTCTCTGGCCCCGCAGGTGGGGGCTGTGGGAGTTGTGGTGCCCGCTCAGCCGGGGACGGCTGCCAGCCTCGCTGTCCCGCTTCCCGGGGGGCGCCGCGTCTCCCGGTCCCGGGCGGGGCGGGGTGGGCTCGGCCGCAGAAAATTCCTCCACGCCGAAACTTGGCAGCCGCGCACCGGCCTCCGCGGGGCGGGGGGAGGCTTTAGGGCTTGTTGTTTTTGTCTTGTTTCTCAACTTTTTAGAAGTGAGAAGGGCGTAGCGGGCTGGGGAGGTGGTGAGCGGCTCTCTTTGGGGGTCTCCCCCAGCGCTCCCCAGGCGGGGGGGTTGCCGGCGCAGAGCCATCCCCCGGCGGCGGTGGCCCCGCGGAGGTCTCGCTGTGGTGCCAGAACCCCGAAGGCACCCGGAGGGGGGGTGGCTGCCCACCCTGGGGCTCGTCACAGGCGGCGGTGGCCTCGCCGAGCCCCTCTTCCAGCGGTGGGGAGCCACCCGGGGAAAAGCAGGAGCTCTGCCCAGCCCGGGGCGCTGTGCCGGGTGGCTGGCTCCTTCTCCTGGGGTTCGGTCCCGTCTCACCGATGTGCTGCTCGGTGCTTTGTTTAGTTACTTGCTGGCTTTATTCAGCAGCGCTTCTCTGACTCGACTCCTTACAGGAGCGTCCTTTTTGCCATTCTTTTTTTTTCCTTCTTCTTCTTTTTTTTTTCTTTTTCTTTTTTTCTTTTTTGCCTTCTTTCGCTTTTTTGGCGAACTCGCGAGTGCGTTTCACATCTGGAGCAGCAATGTGCTTAGCTCTGCACTTTGGCTGAGCCTGCCCCCTCTGCCCGCCACCGAGGGAGCTTCCCGGCAAAATGTGCCCATCAAGTTGGGATAAACACCGCCGCAGAGCAGAACTGCCTCTCCTGACAGTAACCAGCAGAGCATCACTACTCTAGTACACAAGTTCTTTTTAAAAGTCAAAGATCTCAAATTACCCTTTGCAAGTTCGGCTGCTTTTAGGCCCACATCTCCATAAGCACTCAGAGAAAACTGCATGAATGAAGGCATTTTAGAGTGAATTTGCTTTCATGCCATCCAAGTGAGTTGAACATTTGAAAACCAAACACAAATGGATGCCCCAGTTCGCTCTGATTTGTGTTGACACTTAGCCCAGCAGGATTGGGTACCTTGCCCTGGAGTAGTTCTTGCCAGGATGCAGTGCCAGGGCACTGGAGAGTTCAATCCAAAGTATTTGGCAGTGACCATTCCTCCTTTCTTGGTTAGAATTCCTGCCTTCAACTTCTAAAATGGCGTAGTGACAAAAATAAATGTGGTTTGTACAGACATGAGGAGTCTGTGGTAGAATATGTGGATGTGTCTTTGCTTGTTTTCTTTTCCAGCAGAAAAAGTTGTAATTTTATAGAGATGAAGTGCCTTGTGGAATGAGAGTCCTCATGTCCATAATTTATTTCTGTTTTGTAACATTAAACTTACTGGAGGTTTTGTAAGGCAATTGTCAATTTTTATTATTATTTTTTTTTAAGACAGGCAAAGAAACTTATAATGCAGCTCTGTGTTACTAGGAGTATGCAGTTACTCTGTAGATTCATTAAAATGATGGAATGGCGGTGGTAGCACTTCGGGAGATGTGTCTGTAGTTAATAGTCACTTAGTAATTAGTGAGAGTTTTAAGAAGGCATAGTCCTAGAAAACCTTCTACTTCTGATCACAGACATCTCATTTACCATGGGGATTGACACTCTGTTTTCCCAGAAGAGAGGAATCCTTCAGATGATGAATCTCCTCAAGAAGTTCAGACATTTCTAGAGCAGGGAAACTCCGTACCTGTCTGCGTGAACAAATACAGGCATTAATCTTCTGATCTGCTTGAAAGTTAGATGGCATCTCAAAAATACATTCTCAGATCTACCAAAAGAAATCTTGACAGTTGTTTTTTTCAGTAGGTCCTGGACCTGGTTAATCTGCATTGTATGTCATAGATCCCGTGATAATCAGTCAAGTCTGGTATGTCCTAGTCCCAAGACAAGTCCTTCTCATTGTTAGAAATAGGGATTAAGTTGGTTTGCTATCCCAAATCCTTCTGAACACAGTCACAGGCTGCACCTGGATCAGACAGGAGGATCACTGGCACTTTCTGGCCTCAAGATGTGCAGAGGGCCTGGGCTTGGACTGTTTCTGCCTATTCAGAATTTCCCAATGGAGAAAAATTGCAGCTGGTGCAACGTTGGCAAAGCCAGCTTCTCCACAAACTCTGAAGCTCCATAGGCTATAGAGGGTCTTGACGGGAAGATGATGAAGAGGAATAGAAAAACCAGAGCTATGGTCCACATTGCCAGCCCTACAGGCCAGTGCAGTACTCCAGGGCAGTGAGTGGCCTGGAGCCATTGCACTAGAGATGGGGAGTAGGTTATTGGCTCCTGCATGTAACCCCACATTGCCAGGAGGGAGCCTGGCCTTTAGTTTTTAGCATTAACCTAAAAAAATGGGATTTGGGTGTCTGCATTTCAGTTCTTTTTCCTCCAGAGTATCTTGGGGTTTTTGAAACTCTCTGTGGGTGTCATGGGAGTAGCAGCCAGTAGTAGTGCACTACAGGATGATGATTATGGGATTTGTAGGTGTTGAAGGAGACACCAGCAAGAGAAGGGCAGAGGGGAAATCTGGGGCAGCAGGAGGGTGGGAGTGAGTCAGTTTGGAGGGAAGGCTTTGTTGTTTGCAGAGAAGAGATGGTTCCAGCTTGCCAGTGGGCTAGCAGGAGCAGGATGCCTGCCTAATTGTCCAGTGCTTCACAGCCTCAGGTGTAGGAGGTACAGAGGTGCAGCTGAACAGCTCTCTTTAGTATGTTGCCATGCAAGTATCTTCAAGCCTGCTCCTAAACTACTTCCTCCAGTAAATTATTGCTGCTGGGCAGTGAGGTATCTGCATGTAGAAGGTGTTCATCTTCCTGAGTGCAAATGCTTGAGCTCTGCTCCAAGTCCTGCCTCGAGTCAGACCCCTGACTCTTCCTGGTCTCTCAGTCCAGTTTTGTTGTTTGTTCCCAGCAGTACTCCCTGTGTTAGATGCCACGTGCTTCTGGGTCTGAGCAGGTTTTAGCTGCAGCTCAGTCTAGATGGTGAAATGGAGTGTAGCTCTCATTTGATGTGCATGGTGTTTCTGTGTGGGCACCTTGTTGAGGGGCTGGAGGAGAGAGGAGTGTAGGGAAGCTGCTGTGTTCCTGAGCCATGCTTTAGTGCTGAAATGTGGCTGGCTGTGCAGCTGCCAGGTTTCCTAATCTGTCTGTGGCTGCTGAGTGCCCTGTGCCTTAGCTCCCAACATTTTCTTTATGTGGGCTGGAGGAGTGATTTACAGCTCCCTGCCAAATCCTGACATAATTGTGTGTGGCAACCACAGAAGAGATTGCCAGGTTTACGACTAAGGCAAAGTTTCTTGTCTTTGTCACTTCCTGAGGAAACTTTGACAACTGTTGAGAGTTTCGGAGATGGTTTGCTGACTACCATCTAAAGTGACCTCCATTACTCCTTTCCTTTTGCTTTTGTTTATTACATTTTTGTGTTGTGACTGTGCATCACAGGACCAAAGGAGGTAGGATTGGAAGAAGCTCAGAGGTCATCCCTTGTGCCTAAAGCCCTTCTTATTCCTGACATATGTTTGTTTCCTCTAAAAAACTCATGATCTTCTCCCTGGGGTTGTGTCCCAGAATTTAACTGCTTTTAGTGTAGAAAGTTTTTTCTGAACACAGTGCCCACATGTTCCCTAGTTGAGGCTTTGTTTCTTCATCCTTCTGTTTGTGCCTCAGTTTTCTTTCTCATAAGAAGTCGCTTGCTGGCATGCATTCTGCTAGCATGAAAATGCTGTCTGAAACTGGTGAGCCTGCATTTGTAAAAGGAGTGGCATTTTCTCTGTGGAAATTACACTGATATCGAACACAGATCACTGGGAATGTTTTAGTTTGTGTCTAAAATGTTTGTCAAGTTAATGCTTTTATGGCCTACATGTCCCAACACAAAGAGGAAAGCTGCTGTTAAAAGCAAAACTGCACCCCTAGCTGAGTTGAACCAGTTAAGGAGCTTTCTTCTCACCATGTATGTGCAAGGTGGCCTCTATGGTAAGGTGAGCATCTTGCTGAAGACATTAACACTGCAGAAGCCACGTGTACATCAACAGGTGCAGTGTTGTACCCTAAAACAGAGAGTAGAGCAAACAAAGGAGATGATGAAAAGAGGAAAAATGTACTGATGAAGTAAATGTATGCCTTCTATAATTTTTTCCACTAAAGTATCTTGTCTGAGAGAAGAACAGAGACTGTCAAGCAATTTTTTTCCCCCATGTTAATGGTTCATCATCACCTATTCATTCATTCGTATTTTACTGTGTAAACAAGTAGCTCTGTCATGAGAGAAATTTTTGAGTCGTGACCACGTGGCTGTCTGTTTTGTCAAGTCACTGGCTTGAAGCATCCATCATTGCAGCCTTTCCATCAAAGGAGCCTTTTGATATGTATCTCTTTCCTAGCCAGTTATGTTTTTGCATTGTAGTGAAACATCAAGTTGCAGGTAAATCTGGACAGGGATTTTAAGTCCAGAAAAAGACACATGGTTAGCTGAACTGCATATACCTTATTTTCTTGGGAAATGTTTTTTCTTGGTGTTCTTTGTTGGTGAAGAATACTCTGAAATTTGCACCTAATGTAGGCACACAGCTATTATATTCCATTGCCCTGCTTTGCCAGTCAAAAGAAGTGTACAAGATAGTGAAGGAGACTGGGACTGGTGATTTTGTTTTTATTGTGTTTGTCAACATTGCATAAAAATCCGATTATGCACCAAGGAAGAAAAGCCTGTTCTCTTGTATCAATAAAAAAAAGTCTTCAGAAGCCTAAAGCAGCCTTTTCATATAATTTTATAAGATATTTTTATGACTACAATCAGACTTTTTGCAATATATACATTAAATATGTAGGTAAACAGTTTCCCACAGTTTGTAATTCCTGATTTCATGTTGATCTTGGCCCTAATGCTTTCCTCACATATCTACAAAACTTTTTTTTCACTAATTTCTTCCAAGAGTTTTGTGTGGGATTGCTTAGAAGAGTGGACTGGAACATCCTTCTAGGAAAAGGCGATTGTGGAGGCCACACTGCTTTCGTTTCCAGTGGCCCAAACTGGATTTCTGAAGAAGCAGAAGGAGGAATTTGAAGCAGATTTTAGTTTCAGTAGCAGCAAAGCCTCAAAGGGGAAGCTTGTTGCTAATAATCTGCTGGGTAGCAAAAGAGTGCCCTGTAGTTGGTGCTTGTTGCTGCACTTCATGGATAACCACTGATAACCAGCTCTGAGCTACCATCCCATGCTTGTAACTTGCCTGTTGAATGAGTCCGTGCAGTGACTATCACCCAGAAATCATATGCAGGCTGTAGTTTTACTGTCTCTCAAATTCTCTTTAAATTTAGATTTCCCCAGCCCCTTGCTCTTTTTGATTTCCGGGCAAAAAAATTGGGAAACTTCTTGGTTTACAGGAGTTCTGGGGGGGAAAAAAAAACCCCAAAACCTCTTCATTCTTTCTTTCTGCTGAAATAAGGAAGTTGAATGGTGATAAACTTTTTTTTTTTTTTTTTTTTTTACATAGTTGAATGCAGCTTTAGTCCTACTCAGTGAAGTAATGCTGAGGCAGACTATGTGAAGGAGGCAGAAACTTTGCATGCAAACAATACACAGGGAAAAGAAAAACCCTGTCATTTTCATCAGGTGGTTCCTTTTAACTGACTTAAGCCATATTAAAAGGCCATTTTTAATTTGCATTTAAAGTGTGTTTTCTGAGACTGGTTGATGGTAGGACTTGTTTCTAAAGTGATGATTTACTTTATTGATAGGATGTGTTGTAGTTACAGTGCAGTTGAGCTGCCCATGGGCAAAGGCCTTTCAGTTTGCAGGGCTTTTGCTTGTGGTGGTGTTTATAAATTACAGTGCCAGTGCTTTTTGCCTGTGTTGAGTTGTGTCTGAGCTGGGTGCAGTGTGGGTGCTGCAGACTGCAAGTGCACATAAAGGCTGGAGAGACATATTCTTCATGTATTCTAAAATTCAAGTCTAAAATTTCTCAAGCTAATTGCTTGTTGGGAGAAGCATTTACAGGGAGTCTGGAGCCATAGTTCTGCTGCTCTTGCTCTTTTGCCTCCCTGCTGCTCCTTCTTGCAAATGCCATTTACCCACTCTTCAGGGCTGTTAGACCCTCCAGGGACTGTGATTAGTCATGGATTTCCTGGCCACATCTCTCTTTAGATAAGATCAGGACAGGCACTTTTTTTTTTTTAATTTACTGTGCTGTGGTTTGGAGGGGAAGGTAGAGGGGCACACTGAACTGAGCACCGCTGGCTTTAGCAGGTTTGCACTGCTACAGAATGATAGAATGGTTTGAGATGGAAGGGGCCTTAAAGATCATCTGGTTCCTGCTGCCATGGGCAAGGTCACCTCCCACTAGAGCAGGCTGCTGTTGACTCCACCTTCCCCACAGTTCAGGTGCTGCCTCAGAAAACTGAGTGCAGGGCAAGGAGTTTCTCCTCAACTTCGGTGGCTCTCCAACCTCCACTGATGTGGGGGCTGTTTTTGGAGCTGTGTGCTCCATCCACAGGTCTGGAGCTTCCTCTGCTCATGCTTTTCTCAAGGTGTTTCTGGGGCCAGCCAAGTGCCCAACATATGGTTGGAGGTAACCCTTCCAAGAGGGTAGGGAAAGGAGGTGGGAAGCTGGGTAGAGTTTGTCTGCCCACAAGCTACCTACAAGTCTTACGTCCATCCAGTGCTAGCCACACCTATGGGTTAGATCATCTTGACAATGAGTTGGATCATCTTGTGCTTTTTAGAGAGGGCAGAGCAAACCTTCAGTGCTTTGCCCTTTGTCATGTCCCCCACTACCTCCTGGCTGTAGCTCATGTGAATATAACTGCATCCCCTCACCAGAAGGTGTCTGGAGCTGCCATGGGACACGTGCTTCCAAAGTAAACCAAAATAAAAAATGATTTTATTCTTACGTGGTTGTTTTTCTTCTCACTACATACCTTGTAGAGGCCGGGTAGTGATGTCAAGGTCAAGGTGAAAGAAAACATTTAAAATTCCATCTCAGTTTGTACGATGCCAGGAAAGGGACACATTTCAGTTTTCTTCTGAAACATCTTGTACACCCTTTCCATGAATGCTTGCCATTTTGAGCACCACTGCCAAAAGACAAATCCAAGCTTTAAAAAGCCGCCAGCGGAGGTGGATGGGAGGCCAACTGGGAGCACAGCCTTGTGTAAGCACATGCCAGTGGTTGATTTACGGTCTCTGGCCTTGCAGGGCTGAGCTGAAAGCTGAACAGCAGGCAGTGGAACAAACACTTTTTATTTTCATCCGGATATTTTTAAACAGAAATGCTGGTTACTGCATGGGTTTTATATTTTTTGCAGGCGAGGGTAGAGACATTATGGTTTTTCACTTTTTGTTTTGGCCAGAGTATGTTCTTATTTGGGCAACATGTGGAAGTGCATGTGCATGAAATCCAGCCACTAAATACTTTGTGTCCCTGAGTTATTGTTTCCTCCTTTGTCAGCAGAGTGACAGGATGCTGCAGACGTCATTGGGTGTCCTGGTTGGACCCGTCAGGGGACTATAATCCCTGCAGGGGACTATAAAAAGCTGTAAATGATAAATATCAGCCTCTTACAGGAATTCATCTACAGTTAGGGGCTCTCTGAAGCAGATACGCCTTTCCTTTAAAGCCTATCTACAGAGCCAAAATAAGACTGCTAAAGTGGGTTTAATTCTGAAAAAAAAATTAAAAATTGGGGCCCATTTAATTCTGCAGGCAACAAAACTTAAGTGTTGATAGGATCTGATGGTTCAGCAGCATCATGTGCTTCTGGGTAACAGAACATGTCTGAAGTCACTTGCATCTCCTTCCACGCTCACTGATGACCTGTGGGATACAACTGGAATAGCTTTAACCTTTTCTGTCTTACGCTTGTAATTGGTAACTGATAGCTCATCTCAAGTACTGCTGTTCTGTAAATTCTCCAGATCTATCTATTTCTTACTGGAAGGGAATTCAGTGTCAAAAAAAGAATCTTAGGTCAGCATCTGGTGTGTGCCAACAGACAGAGGCTGTACTGGGAATCACCAGACTTGCCAAAGACTGATTGAAAAGAGCATTTTCTTGAATGTGGTGTGGTGTCACACCAAGGCTCAGCTTCACTCTTAAGACCTCAATTTTTAGCTACTTGATTTAAGGGGGTAAAAATATGTTATAACTATGGTCAATGGTTAAGGATTTAGAAGTATTTGAGCTGTTGATAAAGGTACAGTCACAATTTCTATTTTGAGCATCTTCTATTATCTATGGAAGCAAATACTAATTTTGTTTGCTTTAGGCAGTCTCTGTTAATAAAAAAACCCCAACCACCAAGAAAATTTACCTCTTGCTGACTGATATGTACCACTATAAGCTTCTAAGGGTGCACTTCCACTTTGTGGCTGGATGAATCTCTCAGCTGATTAATTCCTGGAGGGATTTAGGAAATGAGAAGGGGAATATGTTTTTTCTTCAATAGGAAGCCCATTGTCTTTTTTTTTTTTTCCTTTTCCTTTGCATACTAAATATAAGTATTTAAGTGCCTATTTTAAGAATCATAATATCGACATTAGAAATATACCTTCTTAAAGCTGCATAAACAGGAAGCCTCCAACCACTTTTAGCCCAGAAGTCATTCATGGTGCATAGTCCATGCTGACTTCAACCTTTTCAATACTATGTAGACAAGCTTCCCTTTAGGATATTAATTTCGTGAATGTGCTACAAACATGGGGGGGGGGGTTGCTACATAATCCCTTACACCAGCAGTTTTCTTTTTCAAATGTTACTGCTCTTGTGGAAAATCCAAGGAAAGTTGAACTTCGCTTTGTCTTGGCTTGTTTAAATGTCAGTGAGGGAATTAAACCTTGTCTTCAAGTGTTATGACTCCACCAGTAGAGTGTAGTTTATGTGAATAGTCTTCAGAATCGATTGTTCTGTCCTTTGATGTTTATTTTTTTCTGCCTTGGATTTTTTTTTAAATTTTTTCCTGCACAGGATGCTTGAAAAGCGTAACTGCATGCCAGGACATTAGACAGACAGTTGGAGCATGTTTAATGTGACAAAAAGGGCAGCTGGATAAAACCAGATAATATAAATTTGATTTGAGATTATGTTACTGAAACCCTAATCTGAGTAGCATTCTTAAGCATATGTTTGATTCTGAGCATTAGGGTAATCCCTCTTCAGCAGAGTATCGGGGTACATCCTTCAGCCTTTGCCGCATGGGCCAAATTGAATCCCATGCTTAAAGCTCAGCATGTGCTTTAATGCACAGGCAAATGTGCTGCTGTGTGGAGAGTAAGATAAAATGTTTAGGTAAATTAAGTATTTGAGATAACACAGCTTGTGAGTGATTCCTGTCATTTGATATTAAAGCCAGATAGAGCAGCTGAGATCTGCCTATTTTGTGGCCAGGTTTGTCTTTTCCCTTAGGCTGATGTGGAAAAAGGCAGAGAGAAAGCAAACCTTTGACACCATAAATGCAAATTAACAAAGATTGTCTGAAGGAGAGTGGTAGCCCTGCTGCCTAAAAAGTTCTTCAGGAATAGTTTATGACGAAAGAATGGTTTGGGTTGGAAGGGACCTTAAAGATCATCTTGTTTCACCCTCCCTGCCATGGGCAGGGACGTGTTCCTGTAGATGACATTGCTCAGGGCCTTGAACAGTTACAAGGATGTGCAGATCAGTAAAAAAAAAAAAGGGGTGTAGAAGTTGGCATAGAGGAGATTTGGAGGAACTGATGGAGGAGGAGGTGGAGTACTGAAGACCAAGGAAGGACATGTGGGAATGTTGTAGGGGGACTGGTGAGAGGGAATGAGGAACACAGGGGAGTAAAGTCAGGAGCAAGGGAAAGAGAAACTGGGGATAATAAAATAGAAAGCTAGACAGAGCAAACCAACAAAAGGTGGTAGAAATAATAACATGGGGTGGAAAAACCGCCAACCACTCCCTTGGGTTTAGCCTTCATTTTCCTTTTAAATTATTTTAAAACCTTTGCGTTGTCTTAGTGCTGTTCCATTTGTGTTTCAAAACACTTTTGGCCAGTGGAGCCTGCAGAGTTGTTATTTGCATAGCTTTAAATTCAGCTGTATCTCTCAACCAGTCAGAAGCACTGCTGCAGATGTGACACAGGGAAACCTTGGTAGGATCTCATTGACCAGTTGAGATGTCAATCCTTGTGCCTGTTGTTCTGCCATGTCTGGGATTGGTGAGAGCTTCAGAGTTAGTTGCATGCAGTCCCAAACACTCAGGCTGTGATACTGGAAGTGTTTAGTATCCATACAGTCTGTCTTGAGGGTGACTCCTCAGTACCTTCTGTGTGGCTTTTCCTGCTTTGGAGGGAAAGATAAAATGCACTCTTCTACCCCTTTGTCCTTTGAGATGTCCTTAAATGTACTAAACTCCATGGTTTAGCATTCCTTTTGAAATGCACCCAGTGTGTTTTCAGTTGAGATTTGCAAAGTCTATACACTTTGGGCCATTTCTGGTTTCCAGATTTTGAGTGAAGATGAGAAAAAATGGCCAGGTTAATAAAAACTTCCTTCTGCAAGTCAGTTGTAAGTTAGATACTGATTTCCTAGTTATTTTTGTGATGGAGAGAAGTAAGAGGAACAAAACCTGTTCTTCCTTAAGGGCCTTTCCCTAAAAAGTTGAATTTCATGGCACTAATGTTACCAGCTTTTAGAAGTTGCTGCAGTTCCATTCCTGATGAAATCAATGGGAGGTGAACACATTCAAGAAGTCAACTGCTTAAGGGCTACAACCTTGCACTGATAATTTCTCCCCTTTATGAGCCTGTTCAGTGCAGATAGCTTTATGTTTAGTAACTTCACAGCAGCACACAGTAAATCCACAGATAAAAAACTCAGCCCTGGGTTTTATTATACCATGCTTGCTGTTATCTCTTCTGTTTACTTGCATGAGTGATTGATGGGAAAGCACCAGGTGGGTCTTTATGTGATGCTGTTTGAAATAAGTGGTGACGTTTGCTGTCTTAGGGAAAACTTTACATCCAGACAACAGGTGGAATGAATATGAAATCACTACTAACTGAGGTCAATTACACCTGACAGTAGGGTGAAACATTTCTTAACACGGATTTAGGTTTAGGCAAACTTCTGATTCTCCATTTCCAGTCCTGCGCATAAATTCAGGAAATGAAAACCCCAGTTCCAAGGATTTTAGGCCTCTCCTTCATGTTGCTGCCTAATGTCCACGTGGATGCATAGTATCTACATGTAATTTGCATTTGCAGTTCATTGTAAATAACAAATGATGGCAAATTTCAGAAACTCTCAACTTGTCCCCCATACCCCCTGGAAAAGACACTTATTCTATTGTGTCTGGAAGACTGATGGAGGCAGATTTCCAAAGACTGGCAAATTGTAAAAGCAGCTTGCATAAAGAGGGTGCCATTAGCAATTGGGCAGCCTTTAGGCTTCTGCTAAAGGAGACCAGCTCACACCTTAGATGGTCACCAGAAGGTGCTGATTTTGCAGGTTGTTGTATCATCTAAAATGAACTGATAAGCAGAGGCAGAGTTTCTGGCAGTAAATCCAGGTAGGAATCCTTAGTTTCTGTCCCACCCTTGTGGTGTTCCCACTCAAGGACTCAAGGCTGATGGTGTCTGGCTGCTGACACCAGAGGAAGAGTTATTTGCTGCTGGTTGTTGGTATGGGACATACCCGGTACCAGGGCTCTGCTAATTTGGAGCAAAGATCCATGGCCATGAAGCTAGTTCCTGTTTGTTAGAGGAAATGATAGTTTTTATAGCTGCCTCCTGAAACTGCCTTCTTCCTCTCTGTTGCTGCAAGGGAGAAGGGATTGGGCTTTCTTGTCTCCCGGACTGAAGTTTTCAACTACTGTTTCAGTTGGAACTTGAAATTTATGTGGCTTTTCTTTTCCTCTCTGGTGTGAAATGCAGTAACAATTTGCAGGTGGGACAGTTGCAGATTGGGAGGAGTGTGTCTGAACATTGAATTGATTAGGGCTTATTGAGATTGGATGGACAAATGTGAAGGTAATTGAGCCCTCTTACAGTTTTTCCAGGCAATTGCTGGACAATTTCTATACTAGTGAAAAAGCAAGCTGAATATAAGAGTCATTTTGTCAAATGCTGTGGTTGATGGGCATTTTGTTGGTTGTGTAAGAGACACTGCCTTAATTTAATAAAAGAAAATGTCTGTTGGTACTTGTTGGCAATTTGCAGTGTGAAATTATAATGTTTGGATTGGATTGTCAATTTCAGACTGGTTGGAAAATTTTTAATATCTTCTATGGTGGGACAGGGATAGAATTTATTTTGGTTTTATATTTACTAGGTGGCACTAACAAGCCTGTACTTCTAAATCATGAGCCCTAATGATAGAATTTGACAATGAAAAGAGGTAGGGTGTTGGAGTATGAACAGCAACTTGTGTCAAATAGCAATTCAACTCAAAGATTATCTCCTCATCATACCAGTATTTTGAAAGTTGCAGCTGTTACAGTAGGGGAAGGTTCACTCAGGAAAATAATTTGTTTTGGAAAGAGCTACACAGAATTGTTTATCCCATTTTTTGCTGGCAAATTGTACTTGAAAACAACATTTGTCAGGATGATGTTGCTTAATGTGTTTACTTAACTATGAAAACCTCAGGTTATTTATGCAAGTAGTCTGAAAACTAAATTTAGTTTCTCTGATCACTGCATTGCACAATGGTGATGAGGGATGTTTAACCAAATTGTTATACTGGTGTGTGTGCATATGGCCAATAGAGATAAAACTCCTGCAATCAATACTTGTTATCACTGACAATGTGAGGTACAGTGACTTGTATGTTACTTCTCTTACCTAATTTTTCAGCTTCGGGGGCAATTATGAGGATTTCTAAGTAGATACTATTCACACATTTTTTAATGTGTCTTTAAATAGGAATTTCTCTGTGGGAGAAGTAGTATATCAAGTGGATTATTGTGTCTGCATGTGTGTTTTGAGATAGAGTGGGTAGGAAAGGGATGGCAGCGTGCAGATGTTAAGGTCTCCCAAATTTGTCTGGAAAACGAACTCTGACCATTAGAATTGCAAAAATGCAGGTATTACTATCAATAAAATTGCACAGATATTAAAGTAGTACTTGCAGTTTAAATTAATTTTAGTGTTATTTAGCTCCTCATGTTTGAGGTTTGACTTGCTGGAGAGATCTGTGGAAGTTTCCTTTTAGTTCCTATTTCATTCCTGTGGGGAGTGTGACCCATGGTAAACCAGGACCCATTTCTCATCCTCACCTGAAAAATGAAATGGTGAACATTGGAGAGGTCATACGTGTGTGTCTGTGGTGGAGCTCAGATGGGAAATCAGCAGGCTGGCAGCAGGGAGATGTCATTAGGGTGAACTAGGGTGGTAGGAGAGCATGCCATGGTTTGAGGTCCCCAGAGGAAGCTGTGAATGTCCAAGTGTTCAGGACCAGGCTGGATGGGACTTTAAGCAACTTGATCTAGTGGAAGATGTCCCTGTCCATGGCAAGGGGGATGGAACTAGATGATCTTTAAGGTCTTTCGTCCCAAACCATTCTGTAATTCTGTGATTCTGTAGCAGACTTTCTTACCACTTAGAAGGCACCTATCAGGGTGGGTTTGGTGGGTTTATCTGCTGGTCTGTTATACCATGGTCAGGAGCATCCTATGATAAAGGCATAAAAGGCAATTAGAGGTATGATTCTTATTTGGATTATACTGACTCCGTGAAGTCCAACAGCTGTAGTCTCCTAAAAATTACCCCAAAATTTCCCCTCTACGGCATACAACGTTGTTGATACTGTGCAGGTTTGGGTGGGGGTTTTGTGGGGTTTTTCCTTAATTTGTTCATTAGTACAATAAATTAAATGTGGAATAGGGGCATTCCTTTGAAGCTGCCTTTGCTATATTCACACTACCCATTGCTACAGAGGGCTCCATGAGCAGTGGGAGATGCCTGTGATTCCAAGGTAAGGTGCTCAGGCGTTCTTCTTTCCCTCTCAGTCTGTCTCAACTTTTTAGTTTTCATTAGTTCATCCTGCTGTCCTCTTTCCCTCCTTACCCAGGCTTTTGGCTCCCAGCTCACTCGAGCACTTGAGCCAGCGTCCCTTCCTCCTCCTCTGCAATGTCACCGTGGCCAGGCGGGCCCGGTTCCCTGCTCCCCTGGTCCGGGAGTCACCAGGTGGTGCTATTGCCCAGTGAAATGCCCTCCCTTGCGCTGCGGCACAGCCCAGCCCAGCCCTCGCAGGAGGGTTCGATGGGGTTTGGTTTTCAGATGGAGCCTTCTTTGCTGGGCAGCTGTGTCAGGTAGTGCGAGGGATCTTGTTTCTTGCCACGGGTTCAGTCGTGAGTCAGTTTTATGGACACAAAGTTGTTTCCTGTGAATTAGTCAGCCAGTGCCTTGTTTGACAATGAGGTCTCCCAAAGGCTGGACTGCTTCTGCAGTTTGTGAGCACCCTGTTGTACTCAAAAGCTGCTTCACTTGTGTAGTGTGAAGCATTAGCTGGTTTCATTAAGGATATCCTCAGGCTTTGTACTGTTGGGTCCCCCATGCAATCCAGTGGGAGAGATTTTTGCTTGTTCATTGGCATGTGCTGCTAGTCCAAAGGAGATTCGCGTGTGTGCGACCTTTCAAAGGTGCTCCTCTTCTTTCTCCTTTCATCCTCTCATCTTATTAGCCAGCCAGATTGATACCACCTTATTTGCAGCTGGTTTATATAGAGATCATGCTCCTACTTGAAATTGTGGAGGCAGTTCAAAACATGGAGTTGATCATCTTAAATGAATAGCCAATGCCCCCAAAAGCCACAATTTGAGCTGAAGGAATGCAAATAAACACCAAGGTCCTTCTTCCTTTTCACCAGGCTAAGCAATTCTCTCTCCACAGCTGCCCATGCCACATGCTGTCAAGGGCATAAGAAATTGATTGAGATTCTGCTCTTTGATTTCAATTTAAAATCCTTCATTTCTCTTGGCAGTTCAGCTGCTGTTCTGAATTTGATAACTTGTGTGCAAAGTGTGTAAGAAAATACAAAGAGAATTAGCTGGAAATTTGATGTGAGGAAGCAGTTTCTCAATAATATTAGCAACAATGAAAGGCTGTGATTTTAGCTGTCCATGCTTATGGTGGCCTAGTGCTGTGGTTGACTTGCACATTGTGTGATAAGATGCAGCGATTAAGCATAAATAGTGGAGTTGGAATATGGATTTGGGTTTTGGGTTGGTTTTTATTTGGTTGGTTGGTTGTTTGTTTACCAAAGTAGGTGAGCTCTAAAAATTGCGAAGCAGAGGTAGGTTAGCTGCAGCATTAATTTGATTCCTGAAGAATAGCTCTGTTGTCTCTTTTGCTCCACAGCCCCCTGTCTCATAAATAAGGATTGTGTTATATTCCTGTGCCAGCTTCATAAGAGCAGCATGATTTCTCAGTCCTGGAAGAATAAATGCGCAGCAGACATGTGGAATACTTTGCTGGGGCAGTGAGTATCACACCAGGCTGGGGCATGAACAGATCAAGAGCAATCCTGCTGAGAAGGACCTGAGAATTGTGCTGGATGAGAGGCTGAGCATGAGCTGTCAATGTGAGCTTGTAGCCCAGAAAGCCAGACACACCTGGGCTGTATCAAAGGCAACGTGGCCATCAGGGCAAGGGAGAGGATTCTGCCCCTCTGCTCTGCTGTGGTGAGACCCCACTTCCAGTGCTGCATCCAGCCTTGGGGTCCCCAGCACAGGAAGGACATGGACCTGTGGGAAAGAATGCAGAGGAGGCCACCAAGATGACTAGAGGGATGGAGCATCTCTTGTACGACAGAGGGCTGAGAGAACTGAAATTGTTCAGCCAAGAAAGGAGAAGGCTTTAGGGTGACCTGATTTGGGCCTTCCAGAACCTGAAGGAAACCTACAAGAAAGATGGAGAGGGAGATTTTTACAAGGGCATGTAGTGGCAGAGCAAGGATGAGTGGACTCAAACAGATAGTAGGTTTGGATTAGATATTAAAAGTACGTTTTTTGCTATGAGGGTGAGTAGGCACTGGAACAGGTTGCCCAGAGTTGTGGATGCCTGTGGGGCCTGATTTTCTGAGTCTGAGAAAGATTTTAGCCGGCTAGTAGTATCTGACTTCTTTCCCAAGGGAAGGTTTCTCAGGAGAACCTTTTCTCAAAACAATCTTGGTAAATAACTGTCCTTTCTCAAAGCAATCCTGTACAGCTGTGTGTTTGCGTTTCTCTAGTTTCACCAATGGGACTAGAGAAGTGTTGCTCCTGTTCACCAGTCATGTTAGGTCTGTATCAAAACACCTTATAAAAAGTAGTAAGAATTAGACAATAAAGCCTTCTTTATGCTATTTGCTTTCTAACATATTTGGAGTCCCTCGTGTCCTACAACGACAGATGCCCTGTCTCTGGAAGTGTTCCGGGCCAGGCTGGATGGAGCACTGGGCAGCCTGGTCTGTTGAAAGATGTCCCTGCCCATGGTAGGTGGGTTGGAGCTAGATGATCTTTGAGGTCCCTTTCTATGATTCTGTGATTCTTAAGGCTGCACCTATGGTTCTCCATGCCAGCAACCCAGCATGAAGTGCTTGGGATTGGAGCCCTAGTAATGACAGCAGAATAATTCCAATTATCTTGGAAACACTCTAGGAAAGACTTTGGTTTTATATAAGATTACATGCATGAATATATTGATATCTGTGGCAAAGTGAATTTTTTGCTAGCATTAGCTATGATTACAGACATCAGCGGCTCTTCAGTCTTGCTAATCTCTGGCCGGGCACATTGCTTTGGTAGGATGACAAAGTGCTTTTGGCCATCAATGCTTGATTTTGTGCTCTATAGTTTGGTGTTGCTTGTGATCTTTGGGTAGTCTGGCAAAAGTAAATAGTTGAAGATATTGTAATTAATATTGCAGTCTGTGAGTGAGGGAGGGATGGAAATACTCTTTTTGTCTATAAGAGAGAAAAAGATGTAGCAAAATACTAAAGAAAGTGTATTTGAAACTTGGGCATTAGGGTTTTTTGTTATCTCTGAATGATTACTGGGCTGGGATCTGGTGGAGAGCAAGGGCGATGTGACTAAGAAGAAACTTGCTAACTCCAGAGAAGTGTACACATCACCAGGACCAGTAGGACTGCATTCTCTGGCTCCAGGTATGACAGATACTGGAGCAGCTATGCAGGCCTGAGTTTAATTCCACAGGAGGATGTGTGCAGGATGTGTGTGGAAGGAAACCATGTGCTGAATAATCACACTGGTAAGGCTGCCAAAACTGGTCAGGCAGCAGACATTTGGCTTTGGGGACTGATTGGGAACAGAAGTGGACAGGGTTGTAGACTCCCTTCAGCTGTGAGG
The DNA here is from genome assembly GCA_013401135.1 of Cettia cetti. Lineage (NCBI taxonomy): Eukaryota > Metazoa > Chordata > Aves > Passeriformes > Sylviidae > Cettia > Cettia cetti. The sequence goes on from VZUI01021606.1 coordinate 17,608, forward strand.
TGAAGCAGACAGTCACTTTACATATTTTGCAAATGGAGTGGACTGAAGGAAACCAAACCAAGAAAAGGATCAGATAACGTTTTCCATTCAGAAATGTATTGGCTTTCCCTGGCAAGGCTTTGGTAGTGGGGGGCTGCAGGGGTAGCTTCTGTGAGAAGCTGCCAGAAGCTTCCCTGGTGTACTACAGAGCCAAATCCACCTGGCTCCAGGTGGACTCACCACTGGCCAAGGCCGAGCCCATCTGTGATGGTGGTAGTGCCTCTGGGGTAGCATGGCAAAGAAATGGAAAAAAAAACTGCTGCACAAGAGCAAATTGCAGACAGAGGGAGGAGTAAGAATATGTGAGAGCAACAACCCTGCAGACACCAGGGTCAGTGGAGAACGAGAGGAAGGAGGTACTCCAGGCTCCGGAGCAGAGATTCCCCTGGCGCCTGGGTGCAGACCATGGTGATGCAGCTGTCCCCCTTCAGCCCATGGAGATCCATGGTGGAGCAGAGATCCTCCTGCAGCCTTTGGAGGGAGCTGTTTTGGAAAAATGGATGCCTGAGGGAAACTGTGACCATATGGAAAATCCATGCAGGAGCAGGCTCCTGCCAGGACCTGTGGACCCATGAAAAGAGGAGCCCACACTGAAATAACTTCGCTGGCCCAACTTGTGACTCTATGGCGGACCCACACTGGAGCTGTCTGTGCCTGAGGGATTGCATCCCATGGAAAAGACTGTGCTGGAGCAGAAGAACTGCACTCCATGGGAAAGCAGAGGAAGAATGTGAGGATCTTTGCCCTGTGGAAGAGTGAGAGGCAGAGACAATGCTCTCATGAGGAGCAGGTAGAGAAATTGGTAGTGAAGTTAAGCTCAGGAAGAAGGGAAGGGGGGTGGAGGTGTTTCAAGGTTTAATTTTTATTTTTCATCATCCTCCTTTGATTTGATTTGCAATAAATTAAATTAATTTCCCCATTTCAAGTTAATTTTGCCCATGGCAGTAGTTGGTGAGTGATCTCTCCCTGTCCTTATTTCAACCCAGAGGTTTTTTGTTACATTTTTTCTCCCCTGCCCAGCTGAGGAGGGGAGTGATGGGATGGCTTTGGTGGGCACCTGGTTTCCACGCCACATCAGCCCACCACAGGAGGCTGGATGCATTAATCCCTGACTGGTAAATGTTTTTCTGTTTTGAAACAGACAGTAGAAATACACAAGGGGTATTGAAGATGCATATAAATACCTAACAAATAAACTCAATGCTTGACTATCTCTTAAAGCACCTAAATAGCTCTTTGTTATTGTACTGCCTGATTGCTTTACAACTATCAATGTTTTACATTCCCATAATGCTGTTACAAGGTAAAATCAAATAACTATTTTCATATAACAGCTAGTGAGCTGAGAACAATAAGAGCCAAGAATTCCTGTGCCAAATGCAGTCCTTGCAGCACTAGGAGGAAGGATTGCATTCTGATATAACAGGACTGACCTGATTGTGGGTAGAAGTGCTGCACTTTTATGTGTAAGGGGAATTAATATAATTCTAATGTGCTCCAGAGGAAGAAGTCTGATTCTGTAGCTAATTTGTGCTCTGCAACAGCAATGTTGGTCTGAAAGCAATTACAAATGATGTGTAGGGTTTTTGACTGTGTGGGAGTTGGCATAGGTCATCCTTACTTAGTGGGAGTAAAGTACCAACTGACTTAAAAGATACTTTACTACCATATATTATGAGTTTAAAGAAGGGAATGCGTCAAAGGGAAATGCAAATGGGGATGTTTGTGTAAAGTTCACACAGGGACAGATGACCAGAAGAACTGTGGTGGTTCCTACTGAAGTGAGACTGCAGAATCCAGCCAGGGTAAACCCACCAGAGAAGGCCAGTGGTGGCCATCCTCCCTCTCAAAATAGAGTTGCAGTGAGATCCATGTGTTTGTGCTGGGATTGTGGGCAACTGGGTTCCAATATTCAGTGTGAGTGCTGTTCATTTGGCAGATACCCTTCACTCAGGAAACTTCATGATCACAAAATGACACTTATGGGAGCCAACTCTGGTCCTAGTTCTTACCTTTCAAAATTTTACTTTGCAGATGAGTATCTCCCAGATCTTTGCAGAAATTCCTTGAAGATCACTGGTGGTATAAGGCAAAAAATTTTAATTTGGAATTTACAGAAATCATTAGTGTCCTGAAAGAAACGTTTGTATTTTGACTGCAGAAGTGAGGCTTCAGAGCACCTGTACCCACATCCCTTTGGTTCAGGCTGAAGTCTCAGGCAGTTTTGCATTGATGAAGTAGTTGAGAGCCATTGTGAGTCTAAGAGCTTCTCTTGTATTTTCATCTGTGCAGTTATGCAGTGATTGCTTTGTTCACTTGATACATCTTGCAGATGGAAAAGCTGAATAAAGGTGAGAAGCTTTTTGCACTTCTTCCTAGACACCACTCCACAGTGCATGTCTTCTTTTTCCCTGGGACAAGCCTGACACTTGGCAGATTCAATTCAGTCCCAGGGCTGTCTCTGAACCTCGGTCTCCTGCAAGGTATTTCTCCTTACAGCAGTGTTTTCAGACAACTGAAAGTGATACTCAAAACACAGAGAAGGGCGAAGGATGTGTTTAAGGTTTGCAAAAAGTTTATTGGGTAGAGTAATTCTTGGATTAAAGTATTGCCCTTGGAAACTGTGATCAGGAATCTGTTGTGCATAACTATTCCTTGTATGTTCATACAGTTGATAAAAATCCAAAGGCAGTTTCAGATGCTCTTCAAGCTGCCTGTCACAGCCTTCCAGAGCAGCTGTAACTGGATTAGGAAGACATGGAAAGTATTGCAATGCTACCTGCATTTGATGATCTGAGTAATGATTAAAATGTTAAAGGCAGGCATAGAGGACTAAAGCAGGCTGCAAATTGCAAAGCTTTAATTTATTTTTCAGCTTATTGCTTTTTTACCTCCCCTGGAATTTAAAAGACAACCGTAATCCTGTACTCAGCCTTACTCACATGCCTTTGGTTAAGAACTGGCAACCCTGAAAGCATTCAAGATGGAGGTTGGGTGTCTCAGTGCTGCATGCCAGACCTTGCCCAAGGAGTGACATTCCTCCTGGACACCAGGCTTGACCAGAGCAGAGCTTACATTTCTGCTAAAGCCCAGCCATACTTTGCAGCACAGGCCTTGAAATTTGTTTGATGATAGCTAATGAAATGCAAACCATTTAGCAGCTCTGAGATGTGATTACACTGCTGTGAATTTTCAGATTCCATCAAAGTCCTGCTGAGGATAATGGGAATGGGCCAGGGTGATTCAACTGTAAATCAAAAACGAGAGCGTGGCCAATTCTGACAGTGGAAAGAAGAGTTCTTTAAATGTGCAGAAGCTGATTTGCCAAGTGAAAACCAGCTGTGCTTTACAGAGCTACTGGAATGAATGGTTTCTCGGCATTTTTTTTTTTTTTTTTGTGACTCATTGATTCTTTTTCTTCCCCTAAATTCTGTCTTTCTACCTCAGGTTTGCCTGGCCAGTTGCAAAGGTTTTCAGTGCCTGTTTTTGGTATATAAAATACCAAATACATTGATAATAAAGGACGGTTTTCTCCTTTTCGGTAACTTCATACTGATTCAAGTGTTTTCATCTGTACATCTTTAATGCCTCAACAGTGAAAGCTCTGCTCTGAGCAAGACAAGGACCTCTCCTTCCTCTCTGCACTAGCACTGGCAGTGTTACAAAAAGTGGAATTTGACTTGGGAAATCTTGAGCATAAACTGGCTTCTCTGTTATTTTTCAGTTAGGGATGAGTAAGCCAAGAGTGTCTGGTGGTGTGAATATGTAATAGGGAGCCAGGAATTGTTGTTTCTCTTAACAATGAGGAGGAGCCAGCTTCCTCTCAGAGCAGATCCTCTTCCAGGAGAGTGGGACAGCTTTTTGACTGCACCTCAGATCTATAGGTTTCATCAAGCCCTTTTTCTTTTTTTTTTTTTTTTTTTTTTTTTTTTTTTTTTTTTTTTTTTTTTGGTCTGAAAGAGGACAAGGTGGTATTATCTCACTGGAAGGTACACTGAGAGGATGGTTAGAGACAAATTTGACCAGAGATGTTTCTGGTGCATGCACTTAATTGTACTTCTTGATGTTAACCTGTCTGGAGAAGTCTTCAAAGCAGCTTGGTGATAGGCTCTGGTATGGCTCTCTGGCTAAAACCCTGAGTTCCATCAGTGAGCAGCTTTGTAGTTCCAGCTCTATGCCTGATGAAAAAGCTTTGCCATGGGAGACTTACTGGGGGTTACACTACATTAACCCTGACTCTATGAAGATGGAACTCTTCTCTTGATCAGGGATCCTCAGAGGAAGGGTTCAGCAATAAAATGCTTGTGTTGATACCTTTGCTCAAGTTAGGGTGATTGGCAACTCAGCTTTTGGGGAGCCTGGCAAAAATGGGCTCTGAGGAGCAGATGCATTCCTGCTGTTAGGTGCAGGGAAGTCCTACTGAATTTGATGGAAGCCACATGAGCAGTGGGATCAGTTTCTGGCTTGTGGGAAGGATTAAGGCTTGCCAGGTCCAAATGTTTCTCATATTATTACTGAAATAACATCATCTTTGCCTGAGGATTTTTGAGCACTTAGTATTAATACCCTCCAGGCTGCTAGGGCTCATTCTTCTTCTGATCTGTAAGACTAACTTGTGTTAAACCTTGTCAGATTTAATGAGACCTGTCTGTAGCTGATGTCTCAGTGACTCTTAGTTATTGTGAGGAATGTTTTGAAGGGACAGGCATTTTTAATTTTTAAATGTTTTTACAAATTCAGGTTGTAAATTTGATTGAATCCTGGCTTTGTCCAAACTGATGAGAAAACTTCCTTGTGAAGGAGCTGTGTGTGGGATCCCTATTTCTATAGAGGTCAGTTCTCCATTGCTTCTTAATGCAGATTTTTGTGGTGCCTGTCTCCAGGGTGTCTCAGCCTTCCTTTAAAGATGAAATGGGAAGTTAGTCATGAGATCTGTGGTGGTTACAAGCCAGATGTTCTTTTTTTTCCTTACTTTGCAAGTGGAAGGACAGAAGGCAGTTTCTTCAGTGTGCTCATTCTTAGGGTACCATTTCCTCATGTGAACTGCTGTCTAGTGTTCTGTTTTGTTTGTATTTTCAAAATCCTGGAGCCATAATGGATTTTTGTGTGGTTTATTTAATTTTACACATACTTAGGAAGCCCTGTGTGTTAATATGGCAAAGAAAGACTCTGCATAGTCGAGACTACAAAAGCTCTTGCATCAGTGTGCATGATTATAGGGCTGCTGTTTAGTCATCAGTCATGATATGTGTGGATTTTTTTTGTGAATCCAACATTTATTCCATTTCAGATGTAAAAAAAAAAAATTACATGCGGAGATTAGTTTACTCAGCACAGTAGGGCTTGACCCTCAATCTATTAAATGCTGTTATAATATCAAGGCTACAGACTAACAGCCTAATCAGGGATGTGTTTACAGGGTACTATAGCTCCTTCCAACTTGGAAAAGCGCTCTGAGGACCAGGCCCTGTGTGCAAAGATATAAATGAGACATCAGGATTTAAATTAAAGAACCAAATTTTTCTGCATTAGTTTTTTCTGCGGGGATAAATGTGTTTGGAACAATAGACAGAGGAATATACCAAATGCCTATTTGTAATGAGAAAATGGTTTTCTTTTTTAATATATTGCTTAAATATTTTTCTGCTTTATTTTTTTTTTTCTTCCTGTAAGCTGCTGCAAATCAGCCAGAAGAAGTCAGCAGCTCTATTGTTTGCCTGTAAATGAGTTGGAGGTAATGCTGCTAGCTTGAAATACAGTCTCATCTTCTTTACAGTATTGAGAGCCAAGTGGGGTGGTTCCCTGGGAGCAGGAATGTGGGTGGAAGCACTGTGTTCTGTGGCATTCTGCTCTCCATCCTGGTGCTCTTAAAATCCTCACACTTAAAACTGCTAGTAAGGGATTTTCAAAGAAGAGAAAATGTGTTTTCTGGGGTTAAAGAGTAAAAATCTGGAATTAGTCATGCTTGCATTGGTTCTTTCTATTTATCAGAAACATCTGATACAGTTTCAGGTTTTTGAATCCATTTTGCTGACCAGAGGAGATTCTCAAGTTGTAGCTACTTATTCTGGCAAACTAATAGCGGCTCACTTACTGTGAGTTACATTTCTGCTTCTTTCCTTCCTCTACCCCACCCACTTTGCTTATCTCGCTACAATGTGGTTTATAACTGGTATTTTGTGCTAGGAGGCTTATGAAGAAAAAAAGGGAAAAAGAGAAACCCCTTGTTGGTTCCTGAAGTGACTCATGAACACCTTGATTCACATCAATTATATTTATTCATTTCTTGCCACTTCTTTCTTAGATTGGTATGCTCTTGATTGTGATGAATCAATGACTATAGTGCTGAAGCCCTTGGGTTTCCTGTGACTGAGGATTTTTCCCAGAGAATTGCAGGATCTGTTTCTTGAAGTGCAACATAACTCCTGAGGGCATGTTCTCAGTTTCTGAACCTTGTCCAGTCCACTCTGCTCAGTGCCTCTGTGACCTTTTGCATAAGCCAAGATGTTATGTGTGTGTTTGATGTTATATGTACACCAACATCAGGTAAAACAAAACAGAAAAACAGATTAGAGGGTGCAATAGCAGAACTTTGAGAATTTGAAAAACAAATCTTCTGTATGCCTGAATGTTACCCAGGCATGTGGCTTGATAAATCTGCTATAATCTTTGAAGAAAAAAGAACAAAACAAAGGAGATCATCCCCATCAGATGTTAGAAAAATAGGTTTGTGTAGAGAAAAACCATAGAGTAAAGTGCAAGCAGATGGTTGCATGAAAGGTTTATACAGCCTTAGCAAGGAGGTTTGATATCAATGCACTGCTGAGAAGCAAACGTTTTTTCTACTTCTTTGAAACAACAACTCTGCTTTCCTTGTCTTCTGTGAGAGACTTAAAAGATAGTTCCCTGTTGTCAGTAAAAGTTAAGGTCTCATTAGCTGTTTTCAAGTTGTTGTATGATGTTCATATGTTTTGCTTTGCTTTCAGGCAGGTGCATGCCTTGATTGGAGGGTGTCAGTACAGTTTTCAGTAATTTGGACTGAATACTGTCTAAGTAGTTTTAAATCCCATGATGGAATGATAATCACTGCCTTAAGTAGGATTTTTTTTTTCTATTTTACTTCCTTCCCCTCTGTGCTCTAATTATACTCTGGTAGATGGTGGTTTGCATCCTCCAGGCAACAAAAAGGGAAGCTGAGAGTGCTTGTTTCAACTGAATCCCCTTGGTGCAATAAATTGCCTGGCTCCTGGAAAGAACCAGCCACTGGCTGCAGCAGTGCTCGTCCTAGAAACAGGTTCACTTGTGCACCAAGTCCACTGGTTTCACTCCAGTTACTCGAGGGGATATTTAGCCCTCTTGTTAGTGCAAAAGGCCCCAGGAGCAAAGTATAGGAACGCCTTTAAAGCTTCTGGAGGGCTGGTGGTGTGCCTGGCATATGCTTAAGTTTAACTGTGCTCATTGTGAGATGTGAAAGCAATAGAAACTTAGAAAGGTCCTTTTAATGTTATCATGAAACATTAGTAAGAGCCATGAACTGAAAGATGAGGTTCCAGGAAAATGAGCTAAGCTTTAATCCATGCTTGTGGATGTCACGTCCCTGCCAGAGACCCTGGCTCCTCCTGTAATTGCAGTTGCCATTCTGAGTGACCCATCAGGGGAGCTGGAGGAAGCAGATGAAACTGAAGCATCGTTGGGTCACTGGAGTCTAGTTTCGAACATGGTGGCAGAAACACTGTCCCCACAAGAGGAAATGTAATTCCTTGCAAACAGTGGGTGGTAATTCTAGTTTCTCTACACCATTTAAAATGTGGAAAAATAATTAGATCCTCAATTTCAGGGCAGAGAGGTTTTTAAATTTTATTTTTGTTAGTGTGTTCTGCCATCCTGGTGTAATAATTATACAGCAAAGTCAGCTGGAATTGATAATGAAGGCAAAATTTGGGAATAGTAACAGGATGTGTTACTGCTATTGATCAAAGGCTACAGGGCTGTTTTTAAACACTGCTCTTCTCTTTGATCTTTTTTTCCTATTGATTAAACAGAGTTGATAAACAACTGTCTATGTAACATGAGCATTTATTATGGCTTTTAAGCTGACTAAGGACAGCTTTGAATTAAATATGAGAGTTTAAATGATGGTTTTCTAGTAAGTGCTGTCTATAAAGACTGGTGTGACAATACAGTTTCATGTAAGCATGGTGAAAGGAAATGTAAATACAGGCATTCTTTTTCTTTCTTATTCAAAAAAGATAACATATTGCAAAATGATTATAGGAGAGGCAGAAGTGCTATTTTTAATATGTAGTTTTGTGTGGGCAAAGCTGCTTTTCTTTTTTTTAAATACATATTTATATGTGTCATGTTGTTAACAAACTGTTTTGTCTTATCTTGGCATTTTTCAAGAGTGTTGTGTAAATTAGTCATCTTAAAATGTGGATACAATTGGAGCTACCAGGTACAATCTAGTAGTTCTGCAATCACTTCAACAAAATTAATAGAAAACTTTCCATTGACTGTTTAATGAGTTAGATTGGACCCTGGGCTGTCATTGTTGATGTCTTGGAAAGGTCAGTATCGATTTCCTGGCATCCTTTTTGTCTCTAAGGAGGCTCTTTGCAATCCTGTGGAAGACATGGCGATGATGTTATTCCTCTTCCTTGATAATTACCTGTATAATTTAAGTTCTACCTACCATCCAAGGCTTTGGGCAAAACTGAAAGATGTTGCATTTTAGGGAATTTGTTTATATCTTAAATGCCTAAATAATATTTCTGCATAATTTCGAGGTTTTTCCTGCCCCTTCAGGTTATTTTGAATTTTATTCTGGTATTGTACTGCTGTTATTTTTCCCTACTGATTGAGTGTGTTAAAGGAAAAAAAAAAAAAAAAAAAGAAGACTATTCCTGCAAATAGAATCAACCTGCCATGTTGCAGTGTAGAAGGTGAGGTGTGTTGCCTTTAAAGCCATGCACTGCAGACCTCTAACATGGTGTGCACAGGGAGAGCAGCACACCTCTGGGGATCCAGATCTTTGGCTTCCTACCTTTTCAAAACCACACGAAGCCTCTGCAGAGTTTCCACTAAGTGGGCTAGTTTGTCATGCCATGAAAAGGTTAGTTCCACTAAGTCAGTGCTGTCAGAGTGACAGTAAAATGTTGGTGTTATTAGTCTGTGTTGGAAGCTTTCTTGGGCTGGCTGTGCAACAGGCCTGAATGAAATTGTTTCTCTGGCTCTGCTGTGTAATGTGCCGTGTGTTGGAAAGCACGGGGTTTGCTTGTACAAGTAAATGGCTATGCTGGATGGACTGCAGTCCTTGCAACAGGAATGTAAAATCCACCCAATAAAATAGAGGGCATGGAGAGAAGGGAGTCCTGGGAAGAGGGCCAGCAAGATTCACTCACAATGATGTCTGAAAAGGATAAGCTGTGTCTTCACTTTTCTTCTGAAATGTGTAACGTGTCCTGCTTTCCATAGGACAAGAAGAAGAAGTCAAATATTAATTCTTGATAATAAATCAAATGTAGTATTGACATCTAGGATCTCCTGGATATGATTTCATGGCTCACTGTTCATGCTTTCTTTGATTTTCAGGATACTGGGGTTGGGAAATCGAGCATCGTTTGTCGGTTTGTCCAGGACCACTTTGATCATAATATTAGTCCTACTATTGGGTAAGTACCACACACAACATCACTGTGGTTTTCACTGCTCAGTGAGGTTTCAAATCTGACCCTTGAGTGATTTAAGTCCTAAGGTCCTACAGCCAAAACAGTCTGGGGTGGTAAGCTCTTGACAAGACAAAAACCAAAACCCTACAATCCAAGAGCCTGTGATCTGCACAGGGATCAGGTCATCCCATAGCTGAGTAATGGCAGGAAGACCATGGGAAGCCCTTAAAGTACCTTTGTTGAGTGTGCTGGTAGGCTGGGCTGGAATGTGGACAGTGTCTGTTTCCCCATAGGTGTGTTTTTGTCTAAGTTTAGGATGTGTCACATTGTCCTTTCTAAAAATAGGAACAATGCAATTTAAACTAAGTATAATTAATTTATATCATTTCTTTAAAAACTATTAGGCTTCCATGTATCAGACCATCAGAATCCTAATAGTCCTGTAGTAGATTTTAATTCAGGTTTTTGTTTTTTTTTTTTCTTTTAATATCTTAGGGACAAATCTTCCAAGTCCAGTGTGTCCTAGAAACATTTTTAAGTTATGGATCTCTTATGGGAAAGGAAGCTACTATGGAATGTACAGAAAGGAATAATCTAGGGGGAGAGGGCTGATCTGGCATGTGTGTCAGAGGTGTTTTAAGTCATCTGTGAAGGACTGGTATTGATTACTGTGTGTTGTTCAGAGGGTTGGATGGTACTTCTGAAACTCTGTCTTTCAATGCATGGAGGAGTCTCAGCTGGAAGCTGCACGTAGAAGTTCCAGGACAATTTTGGATTCCTGAATGAGATGAATAGAGAAAAATGGGCAGGGAGAAAGGAAGCATGTCATGAATTACTGGCTGAAGGACGCTTGTTTGCAGTTAAGGAATTGATGGCAACTTGAGTGCTTTTCTTTTTTACTTCTAAACCGTTAGTAGCCTTTTTCCCCAAGTAGTTGTTGTTGGTAAGTAAATGCCTTCTGCTTGGTTTGGAAAACAATTGTCTGCACAGATAAGGGTTTTTTTCTTCCAAATTGTTCAACTATTTTAAATGTATAATTCTTGCAATCATCAGTAGCCACTGTGAATCTATAAAGCCACTGTGGATCTTCCCATTTCTGAAGCTGTGAAATCTTGCATGTTGGTTTGAGGAGAGTGACAACTGAGAGAAGATACCCTGAAAACAGCCAAAGAAACGCTGCCTTTTTTTTTTTTTTCCTTAGTATTTTCATAAGCAATGCAGCATTGTTAAATTCGAGCAATTTGCAGATGGCTGTAGAGCAGAACTCTGGTATATCATCCTCAGGAAATGTTTTGTTCAGTCATATGTCATTTGATGTCATTCAGTGCTCTTGTAACGACTGTGCATTGTATCAAATGCATCTTTATGAGCCAGGAAAAATGTTACCACAACAAAAATGGTTCAGGCAGTACCCAGATAGGATGGGGACAATAAAAATCTCCCAGGGTTTGGCAGTCTCTCCTACCAGCTTTCAAACAAAGTGCTGTAATACAGAAAAAGCCTATAAATTTGTAACCTTCTTTCCTAAAAGAAAAAAATTTGAAAATGTAGACCTATCTCATTTCCTATGGAAAATAAAAGAAATGACAGAGATTTCTTCATCCCAGTTGAAAGAGAGAACAACTTTCTTTCATTTGTTTGCATTTGATGTGCACTTCAGCAGGTGACTTTTCTGTTCCCTGGTGATCCAGTCTCATATGTTAAAGTGAAAAGAGGCACATGATGTTGTCTGTTGCCTTTTTCTCGGGTCTGTATCGCAAAGAAGGTGGAGCTAACAAGCAGCAGAAGCCATGTGTGAATGGCAGGAGCATTTGTGTTCCTGGACCCATGAACAAATGCCCTCTGAACTTCAGAGGCTTTTCCCTTCTTTTTTTAAAAAATACATTTATAGGTAGCATATGTCCTATGCAAGAAAAGGGATACTTCTACTTCTGCAGGTATTTTATCAAGGTTTTGGAGTTTTCCCCAAATGCAGTCTAATCCAGCAGAACTCACTAAGGTCTACAGGTTACATATTCAGAGTCAGTTATGTTACAAATTTCTCTTTCTTCCTTATTTCCAGAGCATCCTTCATGACTAAAACTGTGCCATGTGGGAATGAGCTTCATAAATTTCTGATCTGGGACACAGCTGGTCAGGAACGGGTGAGTATTAGTTTGCAGAATGCTTTTATGATCCTGGTCTCTCTTAATGTGTTGATGTGCTTTTTGTAAACCTTTCATCTTCAGAAGACTTTTTAAGTATCAACCTCCTTAATCTTTGGGAGGCTCTACAGTGCAGGTGGTCAGCAGGCACCAAGTATGTAGGTTCCCTTTCCGTGGATGGGGAAAATGCAGAGACAGGCTGACCATACCACTTCCTTAAAAAAAACCCCAAAGCATGGTGTGAATTGTCAGCCACCTTCCCAAAGACAGCTTGAGCAGTGCCCCAGCAACATCCAGTTCCCCTCTGATTTCATCAGGTTTGTGTGTGGCAGCTCTTGTGGGTATTGAAAAGGCTTTGACTTGCAGCCCATGGGCTGGGGAGGAGTCTGAACTTAGGTGGTGACTCTGTGGTTGTCTTGGATTGGGACAGTGAATATGGGCATGGCATGCTGTTATTATTTAGGAAATCACCATCAGCAACCTGAACCACTTTGGGTTTTTGTCTTGATTTTTTTTCAAGTGTGTGAAGCATATTGCTCAGATCAAGCAGCTTTTCCTTTGACTTTAAAAAAAAAAAAAAGCCATAATGAATTTTTGGGCATTATTTCATCTTGACTGTGTGTAAGTCTGATCTTTTTTTTTCCTTTTAATAGCCTCAGTGGCAGTAGTATGCAGTAATAGACTGAAGAGCTATATGTTTCTCTTAATATATGCCCACATTTGTCTTGAGAAGTATGAGAGAAATGGAAAAACCTATGCACACTTCTAGAACATTCTCCATGTGAAATGGCACAGTGTCTCTTCATAGGAAATTGTAGCTATGCTCACATAAGATTGGGATAAAATGAGATGCTTATACAGACTGGGATGTCAGTCCTGATACATCCTACTGGATTCTTCATACCTTGTATGTGAATTGTGGGCAAAGAAGATTTTTGCTCTTAAGTGCAGGAAATGCTTGTGCTTTTATTTTCAATGCACAGTGTGAAGTAAAGTGACCCTGATGAAATCTGTTGGCTCATAACAATTCAGTTAGTTATTTATCATGGGAAAATGGACCTTGAAAAACATATTTGAAGTATAGCCTAATTCCTTCCCTTGAATCTTGTTTGTTCCATTTTTGCATGGTCTGGAGCTGATAACTGACTAATTATTGCAGAAAGTAGCAAAAGTTCAGGGTTTTTTTCCATGGTTTCAGTTTCCTTTCTTATTTTCTCTGTTTTCCTTCCACTGCCCTGCTCTTCTTGCTTTTTCTTTTCCTTTTTGCACTTTACATACAAAACTCAGTTGGATTAATACTTATATCAAAATTTAACTATTTTCCTACATAGTCTAAGGACTCTCAAAGCCCTTTAAAAGTAGATGAATGGTAATATTCGTATTTAGTGGACCAAATGGTGCCTCATTTGAGGCAGGAAATCTGTGACTGAGCTCTAACTCTTGGACACAAACTTCATCCTTCCCAACTAGACTCTTATGTTTCCTCTCAGTTTTTTTTAGCTCATCAGATTTCAAACATCTGCTTTCCTTTTTTTGTATGTGTGTGTGTGAAACTCTGGTGAGCAGTGAGCACCACAAACTTTGTTAGATTGCTTAGACTTTATTACAGATAAGACATTTAATTAATTAGTAATCACAAATTAATCTGGAGACCGTCTTTTTGTTCTGTGTTTGCACAGTGTATTCCCAGTCCTTCACTAGGACTAGGAAAGTGTAGTGATATAGTAAACAAAGTTCATTGGTGTTGAGTGCAGGCTAGAGAGGCCGACAGATTTCCCAAGGTGAGGTCCATACTGGTCCAGGTTATTCTCTGTCATAAAACATTCCTGTTTTACATTACAGCTAAACATATGATGCTTCTCAATATCTTACTCACTTTAATCAGGGATTTTTGGTTGCTTTGTTTTGTGTTGCTCCTTCTGATCTGCTATTCAAGAAAAAATGTCTTCCCCCTGTTAATTTTTTTTAAATTCTCTTCTGAACAACAATGATGACCCAACATTTCCAGCCTATGCCATCCTCTGGGCTTATTGCTGTTTTCACAGTGTACTAATAAATGTCTTCTGAGTGTTGTTTCTGCTTAGAGAATTGTCCTTTCCTTGTTCTCTGCAATTTCTGTTGAGGCTTTGTGTTGCACTGCTGAATCCTGGCAGTTTTGTCAGTCTGTACTACTGAGGACAGTGTTTAGGATTTCCTGCTCTTACAACATTGCCTTCGTTTGGCTTGGCTCTCCTAAATACAAGGCCAAGCATAGGCTCGTGCTTATTCTGGAGTTGGGGTGTCCTGTGCTTCCCCAGCTGTGCCAGCTGTGTCTACATGCTGATTTGGAGCCTTCACAGCAAAAGAGCCCTGGCTGAGATGTAACCATGGCCTCTTATGCCACAAAACTTAAGCTCAAACCTTAACCATGGTAGAGCAGGCAGGTGGAAACAACAGTAGTGGCACTTCTGTGATCCTTGTTCATGAGTTTGTCCTTTTTCATGAGTTTTCACTTCCCTGTTCATGATTTTCTCTGGGAAACTGCTAGCTTGGAGTCAATGCTGCAGAGTGACAATAATGCAGCAGAAAATAGAGATTGAAAGCTTTTCTATCGTATCCCTGGTGGGGTGAATGCTGATTGTGCTTTTTAGAAGGAGACCCTGCAGAGGGGCTTGTGGCTTGTGGTGAAAAATTCACATAGTACATAATTACAAAAGGAGAAAGAGAGTTTCTTAATCCTTTTATCTTGTTGTGGTATTTTTTTTTCTTTCCCTTTTTCTTGTCTAGGAAAGAAACAAACCAGCAGCACACTTCACAAAATCCCCCTATCTTCTGTGCCTAAATGCTGGTCTCTGTGGACCTGGTTGCTTTGTGTTGGTATGCTATCCAAAAACCTCACTTTATTTTTTTCTTCACAGTCCATTTCCCTCCACACCAGTATTTCCCAAATGTCACTTTTTCCCCTCCTATCTCACGTTTTTCCCATCAGCTTTGAATTGTTGCCACAGACTTGGGGACTTACGTGCCCGACAATTATGTTGTTATTAGCAAAGATTCCTCCCCTAAGAAGAGTCTCTTCGCAAGTTAGTTAATGATGTTTTTATTAGCATATATTTTGGTTCCTGGTGCCCTAAGTAGCTTCTAATTACAATGCTTTGTTTGAATACCTTGGATGGCTGCCAGCTTTCCATTTTGCCAGCTGAGAAATATTGTAGCAAACAGGGAGTCTGAGGGCCATGTTTCTAGGGCAGGAAAATTTATCTCTGTCCTTCTTAAATTTACTTTGTTGAACTCTGGGACTTTTAATTTTGTTTAATAGAAGAGGCCTCAATTACTTGAGCCCTGTTTAAAGCTCGATAGGAATTATCATGAGTTGTGAGCTTTTTCTTTTTTTGTTTTTTTTAACCTTCTCCATTTCTAGGAAAAGACTGACTGATGACATGTCCACAGCTCTTTATAGCTCCCTCTTTTCTGAGTGGCAGTAGTTGTCCTGGTGATTTAGAGACAGTGTCACAACACCATCTATCAATGACTTGAATTATTTCTGCAGGCAAAATGCAGCCTGAATTTTGCTCTGTGGTGTCATAAATGTGGCTCTGATGGTCTCCCACAGCTCAGTCAGAGTGGGGGTGGTTTGTTGTGTGGGGTGTGAGGACCTCTTGCATGCTGCAAATTGACAGGTGATTTGGCAGTGTGTGAGAGCACAAGTGGCCTTAGAGCTTGCAAGCGAATATGTCGTTTTTACTATTTTCAGAGTGAACATAAAGCACGGTAAATCATTTAAGGTGTGCATTTGAATGTGTTTTTTCTTAAGCTTCAGCAATCTTGCAGCATTTGTAGCTTGATGGTGAGTCATGGTTTTGGTGTAGTGTCTTGCATCCTTTGTTTAATGACTGTAAACTTCAGAACAGCTAAGCACAGATCACTTCTGTGATGTTGCAAAGTTTGTTTTCTGTCTGTTTAAAATACCTTTAAAAGGTTAACCTAAAATGTTGAGGTTTTTCTTTCTTCAGTTGAAGAATTCTTAGACATTGGAAAAAATGCTCACTCTTTTATATATATATTTAATCTTCGATTTAACTAGCAAAAAATATCTGTAGATCAGAGACAGATCTTTCCTGATATACTCAGCTTGCAAATCCTGAGAACTGGAATTTCAGCCTTCAGTCATGTAAGGAAAACTACTCAAGGTTTTAAAATGCTAAATGCTATCTGAAAGTGGCTTTCATGCATAACGTTTTTCCCATTTGCTCTTGGCCAGCTGAGAATGTCAGGAATTTTGTATCCCTCCCTGTTCAAGAAGCTTGTGTGTCAGGATAATCTGTTTAATGCTTTTGGGGTTTGCCTTTGCTTCTCTCTGCATCACCACAGTTTTCTGTTCTTTGACAGCCACTATCTTGAAGGTGTCAGGAGTGGGGCATGTAACTGCCCACACTTGGGCAAGTGTACTTCAGGTGGTTTTTGGGACAGGACTGAAGGGATTTTGTGGGAGTGGCTTGGCAGGAAGGGCCAAGGGCAGGAGAAACAGGACAACCAAAATCACATGCAGAGGTGTGGGAATGGCTTACTGAGCAAGGGGACTGATTTATGTTTAAGACAGGAGTCCAGAAAGTGTGAGTGTGTGTAACAGCAAGGGTAAGGAAGTTGCAGGGGTTTGACACTGCCTGCACATGTCAGCAAGTAGCTGAGCCAGAGGCTGTGGCTCTCCTTGCCATTAGTGGCACCCAGTGAATAGTAAGACTAAGGTAAGACTAAGGATCTCTAACCTTGAGGGGAGCAAAGGGGTTTGGTCTTGGCCACTCAGATGCAACATGTGTAGTCAGAGAGCAGCCTTATAGGAAAGGGAATGAAATTTGGTTAAATCACCACAGCTGTCAGGAAGCAAATCTTGTGCTGCTGTGCACCTGCAGGTGCTTGAGAAGGCATTGTGTAGGAAAATCGTAGCTGAATTCAAAGTGTGTAACACTTGCTGAGCACTGGTGTGATTCTGCTCAGTCTGTGCACCCTTATCCTTTCCAGCTGTGCTTATGAGCAGAATTATCATCCTTTTGCAGTAAGAGCAGGTGATGTTCTTTACAGTCCAGAAGAGTAAAAGCAACCAAATACTAGAGTTAGGTGGTGGTTGTAGTTGTTGCTGTTGCTTTTGCTTTTTTGCCTGTGGAGCTGGGAAGAGGCAGCCCTGCTGCGGCACTATGCCAGTCCTGGGATATAGCACCACAGGATGGTGCAAAGAGCTGCTGACATGAATTAATGCTCCCTGGTGTGCCTGGCAGATTGAATGAATCCCAACTGTCTTCAGCAGCATTTGTCAGCCTGTATATAAAAAAGCAGGAGTGGTAGTTTTTATTTCTGTGTTCATTTGGCCTCTATTTTGCCTTCTAAATCAGCATTATATTAGGCAGGATTAAGAGACTTCCTCTACCACAGTTCAGGTGTCATTTACACTGCGTTCCCTTGATTTTGGTTTTCTGTTCCAAGTATGATGTGACTGTTTTCCTTCTTCCCCATTCTTTATTGTTAGTAAAGAGGAAATGTGGTAAATGTTACCTGTGACCAAATATGCCCCTCCATGATGAGATGCACAGGAGCAGAAAGCAAAATACTACACTGCTTTTAAATAGGTGGTAAATTCCTTACTGGCTGCTTGGTTCCATCTTTCTGTCCTTTGCAAGGGCAAAGCTTCTGTTGCATCATTGAGATGGCCAGATGAGGGGTTGCAGAATCTCAAAATACTCCTGGAATCAATGAGAGAAACTCTGGTTATGCTCAGCTTGCATTTGCACCATGTAAGACTGAATTTGCTATCTGTACTATGGGGCTCTACAGCTGTAAAGGGTTGGGCAGCTTCTATTTGGACCCTTAGAAAAAAGGTTCTGCTTTCAGAGGAAATTTCATAATGCATATATGGTCTCACTTCTTTGCCTGGTGTCAGAGATGATGAACCACAAGTGCAAAATGGATGTGTTGGTAGAGGATAACAAAGAGGAAGGTGCTCTGAGCCCAGCCAGCATTACACCAGGATTCAGGTGACTGTAGGTGTGGAGCCCATTGTGTGTCTCTGAGGAGGAGAGTCCTGAAAGTCTGCGTGAAGTAACTGATTCTGGGTTTTGGCATGTCTTTGATAAAATAAGTCACTTATTTATGTTTTGAGTGGTCCTTTCAGCCTGGCTGTTGGACTGGAAAACGTGCCCCTGCAACTTGAGTATGGCACTGTGTGGTGTAGCAACCTCAGTCTCACCAGTGGTTATAAACCTCTCCAAAAGCAAATTGGGACTAATGAGTTATGCAGTTCATCAAATAGGCAAACTTTTTTTGGTGGACATCGAATGAGAGGCATGAAACTTCTAAATTCTCACAGGAGGTGACCTTCTAATGGTAGTTTACTCATTATATAGAGATGGAAGGTGTTCCCAGTCCTTAGAAGGTAGAAAGTGGTTGAGATGAAGTTTGGTAGTGTAAGTACCAAGGTTTTGTATTTTTTGCTCCTAACAAAAATTTATGCTGTAAAGTTGTAGGTGAGTTTAAAAAAAAATTTTTGGCGGGGAGCAGGGAGGAAACAGAGGAGAAAAACCACCTCTGAATATATTCACCAATTGAAGGATGATCATGTGAGATATGAGTATGACACAGCCATGAGAAAAGTGTTGAGGGATGTACAGTTAAAGCTGTTCAACTACTATAATGCTGCATAGCAGTATGATCACCAGCAGTCAGGATAAATGAACTAAAGCTTGACCAGGCACAAAGAAAGGTGATGAGACCCTGATTTATCCCTTTTATGTTATCTTCAGAGTGGAAGAGCCCGGTATAGCGGACTGGCAAAGTTAAATCTGCAGGCTTGTCACTCTATATTAATATTTCAGCTTAAAGGCAAGCAGAGATCCCTAAATTTTACTAAGTCAAGGTACAAGCAAATTACAAGTAATTTAGTAATTAGGAATTCAAATGTTATTAATTGTCAAGCTAATATGATCCCTGTAGCGGTATAATAAAAAAAGAAAACTAATTATTTTAGGCAGAACATTGATCAGCTTTTGAAATGGGTTAGGAGTGTGATTATTTGTGCTGGTGGGAGCTGATGGACATTTCTTTCTGGTCTGTGTTTTCCTGTTAGGCCAAGGGGATGTGAGCTGCTGCTGGCTGCAGGAAGGGGTGGCATCTGCCAGAGTGCTGCTCTCTGCTGCAGGTTATGGAGGAGTTGGCTCCCTGGAAAGTTGGGGTGTAACCTGAGTGTCCATGTGGCAGAGGTGGGAGTGGCTGCCTGAGCATTTTTAGGTGGCCCTTCTCAAGCAGAGTTGTCCTTATGCCAAATCTCAAACTGCTTGGTTCTCCTAATTTTCTTGGGAATTACTGGATACAAAAGTACTGAGCTATAAAATCAAGGTTATAGACATTGTCATTTATAATTCAGAAGGCAGTCCCGTGAGATTTAATTTTGTGAGCTGTTTTTTTGTGTGTCACTTGTTTTGGGCATCTGTCCCACATTTGGTTCTTGGCAGGTGAAAAATGTGCAGATTAGTATTTTGTATCCCTTTTAATTAATTTGGTGTGATTCTCTTTTTCCAATTAATTAGGCCAGAAAAATGTTCAAGAGGCCTTTGCTTTTGGGCACTAATTTAAAAGAAAAATTAAACATAATTATTTGAATGATATTGGAAAATTCATGTTCATGAGGCACATTAGTTAAGAGTCTATCATTAGATCAGGGTACTCGTGCAGTTAAAATTTTTCAGCCTCTCTTGATTCATTCAGTGTTGCAAAGAGGATTTTCCTGTTTTCTTGTAGAAAAGAGTGATTTCTTGTGAGCGGGACATAGTGTATTGTCATGTTTGTTTATTAGCCTGTATAAGAGAATGACAAAAGGCATTTTTTTTGTTCTGTTTGTTTTAAATTATTTTTATTTTTGCTTTCTGGCGCTAACTGCAAATATTCTTCAGTGAAACAGCTATTAAGTGAAGTGTTCTTGTCAGCTGGTCAGAAGAAAAGGGAGTGAAATTCCCAAGATATTGTATAGGTTCTCAGTGTGCTTTCAGGGTCAGTCTTGAAGGAATTTGGAGTATGTGAGTTTAACTGCATGGCTCCTGTGAAGTGTGATTACTGTTATCTGAGAGCTCTTTGTAAATTCATGAATCCTGTGTAATCTAGATTAAAATGTAATCTAGATTAAGACCAAATCAGCATGTGTGTAGAGTATGTATATTTTTTTACTGGAGTTTACAGACTGGAAGGAGTGTGCATACACCATGAAAGGTCAGATGTACCCTCCACAGTTAAGGTTCCTGACTTTCAGGCTACTTCAACGCAATACTTATGCTGAGGAGAAGGTCTTGGAAGTTCTTGAAGATTGTAAGAGATAATTTCTAGTTGCAGGCATTCAGTGAGCCAAGCAGGCAAGATGCCCTCCTAGACTTGTTTGTGATTAGAAAGGATTTGGGGGATGTGGTAGTAGGTGGGATGCCATGGCCAGAGTGATCATGAGACAAGCAATGAGTCCAGTGTTTTCTTTAGACCTCCTCTGCTGTTAAGATACTTGGAAAAGCCCTTTTTGCTATCTGAAGTGATGCCTCAAGCTTATCAGTGTTTAAGAAGCATTTGGACAATGCCCTTAACAAGATGCTTTAACTTTTGGCCAGCTCTGAATTGATCAGGCACTTGGTCTTACATGATTGTTGTAGGTCCATTCCAACTGAACTGCCTTCTGTTCTAACAGAAAGCATTTATTGCATTAAACATGCAAGTAATAAAGCTACACACTAAAACCCCAGAAAGCACACATCTACCCAACTCCCTCAGGATTTTGGCTGAGACCACGCTTCTTGACTGATTCCTCTTTCTTTTCTCATCCTCTTTCCTGCTGTTTTCTCTTATTAATGAGCTCTCCCACCTGCCTCGCTCCCCAAAACACTTCAGCACTTGACCATCTGTCACTGCTGCTGTGCATCCATGCTGTTATAAAAGAAAGAGCCGACCTTGAGCTGGTGTGCGTGAGCTGTGATAAATAGCTTACTAACTGGCAAGTGAACCAGCACTGCAAATAAATTGCCTGATACGTTGCACGTGAAACAGCAAGAAATGTGGAGGCTGCTAAAAGTCTAAATGCTCAGTCAGTAGGTACAGTTCTGGGAAAAAGATGTGTCCAGGAAATGTGCAGAGGTTTGCAGTGTAACACGTGGATCCGTGCATGTCTGCTGGGCAGTGAGGTTCAGACCCTGCCCTAATAATGTATTTGATATAGGTGCCGACCTCAGTTATTAGCTGCAGCTTAATATACTGCTTTTGCAGATAACTTCCTCCCCAGAAAAGTATAAAATGGCTGTGTGAGCATATTGAGACTGAGTGTATTTTCCCAGAAAAATTATTTTTGGTTTGTTTGAGACTAAGCTTAGTTGAATCAGCAGACAGACTTTTTTTACTTCCTTTCTCTAATTGTAATTGTAGCTGAAATTCTAAATCAGCTGCTTAGTCATTGGTAAATTACGAAAATTATGCTGTTCTTCAGTTGTTATAACAAACATGTTTATTTCTTGGTTTTTTTTCCTCAAAGAATGTTTTCCTTGAAACAAAAAGCTGAGAAGTAACTGCAAGAATCCATGTTTTTTGAAATATCTACCATAGTGTAGGATAGGTAAACAAGACAGATGTTCAGATTTTTCTGACAAGGTAATTTTATCCAAGTCATTTGCAATGTTTTATAAAATTCAAACCCAAGCTGAATCCAGTCTTAGATCTACAAAGCAAGACTATGGTTTGCCAGGGGAAGAGGTCCCTATGCCATCAGGTTGAGCTTTGAGGAGTAGTTGATCTTCCTGTCAAAACTTTTCCTCAGAGTCCATGCCCTGTAATGGAAGTGGTGCATTGAATTAGTAAGTGTTGTTTTCGTAAATTCAGTGGGATGAAGAACAGCATGAGATAAAGGAGGTCTGGCTTTTTTGTGTTTAAGGAAAATGAGTGTTAGGTGACCACTGATAAGGTCTGTTCTCTGTGGGATGAAAGAAAGTGGGTGGTCCTGCTGTGGTAAGTCTATGAGACCTGGAAAAGCATTTGATAATTCTGATTTATTAATGATATTTTCTTTGGGGGTTTATGTTTTACCAGTTCCATTCCTTGGCTCCAATGTACTACCGAGGTTCAGCAGCAGCTGTGATAGTGTATGATATCACCAAACAGGTAAGACCTTTGGGATGCTTTTTGCCTGTGTTAACTCCTGTGTTTGGGCTTGAGTTGGAGTTAAACCCCACAAATGCAGAATTTAATTTGTCTGGAGTGTATATGCTTCAGTAGTTCGTGTAGATCTGGGTGAAGGTGTCCAACTGGCTTAAAACATTAAATAAAAAGTTCTGCTTCTGTGTTGTTTCAACTTCATGCAGACAAAAGTTGGAGACTGCATTTTGTCAGTGTTTCTTTGGGTTTCTGCTGGCTAAGTAGACAGGATTAATGTCCTGCAATACCCCCTACCACCACCTATGTTCTCTGTGTGGGGTTGAATTTTTACTACAAAAAGCAGCTGTTAGTTTTATCAGCTGAGTAGAAATTAAGTTGTTTGCAAATTACTGGTTTTAAAATTAATTATTTTTATCTAAGCATATCATTTCGTGTTTGTATTGAGGGCATCATGTCTTAATTTTGAAACTGGTAATGAAACCATAAGTCTCTGACCTTTTGTCTCGACATGATTCATTTGAAATGAAAATTGTATTTTTAGATCCTTAACTTCTCTGGCTCATTTCTCAGGCAGAGGAGGCTAGGAGATTCCAGCTGCATGCCTCTTTCTCTCCTTTTGGAAGATATAGCTGAGTTAGAGGCAGTGCTAATGGATGGCCAGGAGAGTTCACTAGCATTTTATTCCTTTCTTGCCAATTGACTTATTTACTACGAGGTTGGGAGGGCTGGTTTGGTTCCTCAGTGCACTAGTGTAATGATCTGTTGCTGCTGGTGGTGGTCACTGTTGTGCTGCAGTGCTGTTCTCCACTGCTAATTTGCCAGGAAAAGGTGAGGAAGAGTGAATCGTGATGGATTGATACTTTTGATTTAAATATCTTACAGTTGATCTTGTAATATATTGTAAGAATAAAATTTTGTTTTGCCAGCCTTTCTCCAAGCTTATGTGGAACAGCTCTCAGGATAAAGAGGGGGAAATAGGAGAGAAAGGTCAATGTGTATTTCATTTTCTGATGCTTAATATTCAGTGTTAATCATTAAAGCAGAATGGATTTTTTTTTCCCCAAGTGACTGATAGGGCTCTACCTTTGGTGATACTGATGCAGCTATTGCTGATTTAGACACAACCCTTATGTGTGTTTCTGAAGGGGAAAAAATTATTTATAATCTATTTGGGAGCTCACTTAGTCAGTAAAAGTTTCAACTGTGCATTATAATTAGAATCTCCAGAAAGAAGTGTAATCTTAAACCTACTACTTCGCTATTGTAAAGAAATAGAAAAATTGCTATTAGAAGGTAAGTAGCATCAGATAGAGTTTGATTTTTTTTGTGCTTGGAGGGGAAAAAAGCCAAGTGAATTGTGACCTCTCTTTTCAGTTTTATAATGAGTAAATTGAAGTTTACCAGATTGCAGATTTGGAAATGCAGGGAGGTGGATATCTCTGTGGAAGCTCTCCTGGATATTACATGACAGGACAGTGGTTGACATGGTAAAAATATGACAATGGTTGATTGTCATAAAAAAATATGACAGTGGTTGACATGGTAAGCCACTGGACACAAGTGAAATTAGACAAATTAAGCGTGTATTAAGTGAAGGAAATGAGCTACTAGATGATCTGGGGTAGTTTCTTCATCACTGGAAGTTTAATATTAGGTGTCACATTGGAGCAGGGAGGAGGGGAAGTGGAAAAGAGGGAAGCATCCAAGTTCAAGAATTAATTCGAAGAAGCCTTATGGCCTAAAGCTTGAAAAGAAAATTGCATAGATAGATAAATGTTCTTCCAGTCTTGTGATCTATATAATTATTATTGCATTAATAATGTCAAAGCTGTTCTCCTCTACATTAAAAAATAGGCAAATACATTGGCAGAGAGTGTGCTGGTAGCTTACTTTGTTATTTCTCTGACACAGGATTCATTTCATACTTTGAAAAAATGGGTGAAAGAACTAAAAGAACATGGTCCTGAAAACATTGTCATGGCCATCGCTGGAAACAAATGTGATCTTTCTGATATCAGGTAATACTTTTTGTTGTTTTTATTGCAGTAACTGTATTGTTTCTTTCCTTCAGGTAACAATTTTGCTTCATTGTTATAGTAGTATATAATTTTGGCCTCCTGTACTCGAATCAGTCATTCTGGCAATGCACAACTTCAACAACAGCACAACTTGAATTATGTATTTTTTAACCTCTCTTTTACTGCCCTTTCTCTTTGTTTTTACAATCTCTACGTCCTTTATCTGCTGAATCATTGGGAATGAAACAGGGTTCTCCTTACTGTTTCTCCCTTCCATTCTGTTAAAAGGTGCAGTATGTAGTAAGTGATGAGCAAAACCAGCAATGTAAAGCTGGGAGCGTGGGCAAAAGGTAAAATTTTAATCACAGAACTTTGAGAACTGGGGATTTGAAAGAACTGAAACTGTTTCATAATACTGGATGTAGAAAGTGTATTTGTGGGCTTTTTTGGAGCATAACCTTAAGTAAAACTTTCATCCCCTGTGTGAAGCAAAGAACCTCCTAGATAAAAGAGGGAAGAGTTGAATCCACACCCCTACAGGAGAGCTGAGATGATGCTATTTAGGATAACAGTGAAGCTAGAATCACTCTTCTGCTTGTTAGCTCTATTTTGGATTTGCATTTATCCTTTCAGGAAATGGAAGCACATTCTTCTGTACAGTAGTGATTCTGTTTGTCAGTCCATGACTATTATTTCTTGCTTCATCTATGAGTACAAACCCAATGATCATATTTGATGCTTTCCCCTTATGACCCCATGGGCTCTCATGGTTCTTCAAATACATCCCCAGTGTATAATTATCATTACTTTGGCCCAGATTCAGCAGAGCTCTGGAGCATGTGTGTAACTTCAAGTAAGTGCTGCAGTGCTTTATTGAATCAAGGCCTACGCGAGGGTTTGATCTGTGTTCGTTTTGTTTTGTTCTCTCCCCTGCCACTGTCAGCCATGAACCAACACAAAGTTGCAACTCACTGCTTTCTGTCAGCAGTGAACAAGCCCTAATTCTGGCAAACTTCTGGTTTCTGTTGAGCTCAGAATCAGGGACACAGAGGTATTGGCATCTCCTATGTGACATTGTGAGTCCTACTTGACAAAAATGTCCAGATATGGAGGAGGAAAAAAGAGGAAAGGATGGTTATAAAAATAAACCCAAAAGCCAGTTAGCACAAATCAGGGGGTTTGGTTGCCCTGAGAGTCACTTTTAAATTTATTGCATAAGTATTCCCAGCAATACAGTTGCCAGATTAACTCAAAGGTCATAAGTTTGGAGATGGTGACAAATGGCAACAATTGCAAATGAGTCCATCATCAGCCCTCTTCCTGCTTGCTGTTGCACCAACTGAAGAATTAAAAAAAAAATCCTGCATCCCAGAAATGTTGTGAAAGTACTGGACTTCCTCACAGATCAACTGTGATCCTCTCACCATATTATTATCAACCACTACCTGTAGTTTACTGATTGCTTATCATCCAATTCTTGCTCCTGTTCAGCTGGTATACCTCTTCTTTGCACCAATTGTTTTGCTGTGCAAATGGTCCTCATTGTACTCCATGAGCTAATGTCTCTTAACCTTTTTGACTTTTATGGGAGAGGACATTTTCTCCTCCTCATAATTATGAATAGGTTTTTTTGTGCAGTTGTTCTTTCTGCATTGCTGAATCTTTTTTCTTTCTGAAGTTATCCAGTGATATCCAGCTGAAGTTCTTTTGGTGGAAAAATAGAGAGTAGACTATCTCATATGTGATATATTTTCACAGTTCTTCCAGAAATCTGATTGTTTATGCAATGCATGCAGCTGTTTGCATTCTCTGTCTGCTTTATGTCTTCAGATTTACTTCAGTAAAAATGGTTTTAGGTGAAACATGTCACCAATTTATCAGATTGTTTCCAATGCGTAGAAAATACACATGGCTTTAGGCACAGAGAATTTACAAGTAAGATAATGTGAGCACACAGGAGCAAGCTGCTGTTTGTGTGCATTTTTGGCATTTCTCCTTGGTTTTGTAGAGCTTTTAGCAGATGTTTTGCTGGATATCAGAGAGACAGCTGCTTTTAAGACCAGTGTGAATAGATGCAAAAGTGGTCAAGCTGACCTGGTTTAAGTTGGTTTGATTCTGCTATCTCTATGAGAGTAAGAGATAATGTAAGCAGGAATTAATGTATTTCTCATCATCATTGACCGTGTTACCCTTCTCCTGAAATTTGGTTTTGAGCTGCCAAGATGTATTTGGGAAACTTAGGGGTCACACTACTTTTCCTCAATGTTGTTAATAAGCCATCAGCAATTCTTGGTGCTCTGTTGAAGTAAATTTCTTCTCCACTTTGAAGGGATTTCTAAGATAGGCAAGCAATTTTATCAAGTATAAATCCTCATCTTTGTTGTAGTAGTCTCAACTCTTAGAACTGCTCAATGTTCAGCATACTTGTAAGTAATAGGAATAAGGCTTTTAACAGGCTTCCTTCTGATGTGTCCTGTTCTTCTGACAGGTCATTAAAAAGTACTTTCAAAGACAGGAGATGAAACTTCAATGCTAAAATGTTGAAAGTGTCCATAATACTTTTTTGAGCATTACAGAATTCAATAGTTGTAACATCAGCTAAGTGTTCACTTCCTAAAAATGTGGTTCACCTTCTTAACAAATTGTATTTACTGAAAATCCTTGGTTAAGAGAATTCAGCAGAATTTCATGCTCAGTTCTTCATTCTATGCATCCATAATATTTCCTTAGTCCATAATTTATCTGGACTTCTTTAAATCCTTTATAACATCCTTCTCTCTAAACGGGAAAAAGATGGATTCAATGGGTGGCCTGTTTGATGGATAAGGAGTTGGTTACACTGTTGCATCTGGAGGACAGTGGTCAGTGGCTCAGAGTCCTGATGGACACCAGGGGATCCGTATTGGGACCAGTGCTATCTAATACCTTCAATAATGACACAGACAAAGGGATCAGGTGCACCCTCAGCAGTTTGCTGATGACACCAAGCTGAGTGATGTGTCTGACGTGCTCATACTGGGAGGAAATTGTATAAGGAGTCTCTGGATTGGTGTATGGTAGCTATGGGGTGAAGTAGGTGGTGCAGATTCTCCTGTTGCTCAAAAATCATGAGTGGAGGCAGTTACAGATAGCAGTGCACATGGGCACATCTGGCTCTGCCACCTGGTTCAGGGAGATGCAAGGCTACCATGGGGCTAGCTTGTTTAAAGCAGAGGTGTTACAGCATTTTTGAATGCTGTAAACTGCATTTGCCAGCTTTTGACATATGAAGTATTGGTTGCAAAATGAGGGTGTTCTGCTGGTGATTTTAAGATGGTGTCACTTTGGTGAAATGGCAGAGGATGGTGTCTTTCCCCAGTGAACTGGCACACACAAGATTGCTGTGGTCAATGCTCTCAAAGTCAGTGGCTTTCATATTTATTTCAGAATCTCTTGTATCCTTGCTGCTTGCAAAACCAAGACATACGATGCTCTTATCTTTTTCATCCACAACAGTTCTACCCTACCTTGTTTGAACATTTGGGATGTGGAGAGTGCTTTTCTTATCAAAAACAAATATAAAACACAAACAAATGTGATTTTCTTTTAATTATCTTCCTTTTCTCAAGGCATAGATTCAACAGCAAGCCGCAGAGAACTGCAGATTGATCAATTTTGTGGAAATTTTGGTATATTTGAATAAGATGATCTAAATGCCATAAGAAGAAAGACAGTACTGTTTTTATGGAGATGAAAAGCTTATTAATGCTTTTTTGATTAGCCTATGTTTGAGGTTGTTTGGGTTTTTTTCTTGAAAAATAACTTTTTTTGGCTTCTTTTATTTATAAATGTTTTAAATTTTTTTTCAGGGAGGTTCCTATGAAGGATGCCAAAGAATATGCAGAATCTATAGGTGCAATTGTTGTTGAAACCAGTGCAAAGAATGCTGTTAACATTGAAGAACTTTTTCAAGGAATAAGTAAGTAAATGTTCCCTTTAATTAATTAATTTTGATTGTTTGGAAGCTTTCTGAAAATAGCTGTCTGTTTCAGGTCTGTAAACTACTTTCCCCAAGGACATAAATAAATTTTATGAAGCCTGTGGTATGGCTGCTATTTATGCAGATGTAAACTAAGAACAACGTTGAATACACTAGAGCAAAACATAGTAGATAGTAGATACAGGGTAAGCCTGTTCCTTTTAAATCTGTATATAAATCCTGGCCTGGGTCACATCTGCTGTTTCAGACCAAGCCTGCTCTAGAGGCAATACTGTTGAACTTATCATCATGTTGCTAAAAACTTAAAATGTTGATAAATGCTCCTGGAGGGCATTGGCAAGTAGAAGGTAGTCATTGCAGTGGAATACATTAAAAAAAACCCAAACAGATACGTTTCTCTTCAGGCCTTCTAAACATGAGACTGGCACTTGTCATGAGGAGAAGAAACACCGTCCTGTTCGGTTTGCCTTCCAGGGGTTCCAGTGCTGGTCGCAGTTTGCAAATGAGAAGGACCTTGCAGGCTGGAAGGGACCTCATGAGAACTTGAGTCCAACTTTCTGCCCAAGCAGACTTGGTAGTGGATTCAGACCAGATTACTCAGGCCATTGTCTGGCTGGGCCCCAGAGCAGAGGTTCCACAACCTCCCTGGGCAGTTGTTCAGATAGTCCTCATAGTGACATCCCCACATCAAGGCAGAGCCTATTCCCATTCAATTTGCTCCTTGTCCTGGGTGCACCTCACTGAAGAGCCCTTCCCATGGGTACTGACTGGCAGCTTTGTGGCCCACCAAAGCCATTGTGTCTCCAGGCTGAGCTGGCCCTATTTCGTCAGCTTCTCCTCACAGGGCAAGTCTTCCAGCCCTCATTGTCTTGCAGCCCTCCTCTGAGTTTGTGCCAGCTTGTCAACATTTTTCTTGTGTCGTGGGGCCCAAAGCAAGTGTGACCCAGATGGCGTTAGTCCACATCTGAAAGGGGATTACTACTTTGCCTAATGTTCTGTCTTGGCTCCTGTGGCTTGCTGCTGGATGTCTCTGCAGCCAGAGCATGCTGGTGGCTCATGCTCAGATTGCTTCCCTCAGGTCCTTTTTGGGCAGAGCTGCTTCCCAGCCAATCCCCTCTTCATAGCCAGGGGCTCTTCCTTCCCACAAGTAGTGCTTGGCATTTGTCCTTTCTGAAATATGCAAATGCTCCTTTTGACCCATATCTGCCTCCAGCCTAAGGCCCTCTGAAGAGCAGCCCTGCCCTCAAGGATACTGAATGCACCTCTAAGTTGGGTGTCATCTGAGGGCTGAATTGGGTGCCTGTTTTTTCATCCTTCAGGCTCTGATGAAAAGTATTAAGCAAGGTAACTGGCCTGTGAGTAGACATATACTACTAACCACTGACCTGATGTTCTAGCCAGCTACTCACACAGCTAACAGTCTGCCTATCTGGACTGTAACGTCCCAACTTGGATGTACCAGGATGCTGTAGGGAGAAGTATCAAAAGCCTTGCCAAAGTCAAGGTAAACAACATCCAGTGCTCTCCCAGCCATGCTGTCATAGAGGGTAACCAGGATGGCTGGACATGGCTAACCCTTGGTAAGTCCATGCTGACTGGTCCTAGTCAACTTCTTCATCTTCTTATGCTCAGAAACAGCTTCTCAGAGGATTTGCTCTGTGGTTTTCCCAGGAAGCAAAGTGAGGCTAGCCAGCCTGTAGACCTATGGCTTGTTATGTTCCTGTTTGAAGACAGACGTAGCATTCACCTTTCTCCACAACCTTTCAAAAACAACAGGGATGATAAAAAACACTGTTGCTCCCTATGCATCCTCAGGCTTGTATGGGTTAAGAATTCTTAAGAGCTCTGTGGCCTGATCTTCTTCCACTACTGCTGTTTCCTCCTCTCCCTGAATCCTCTTCTGTAGTGCAGAGACCTAGGAGGCATGTCCAGACACTCAGCCTTGTTTCCCTGAAGTTATTTTATTTTGTTTTGTTTTATTTCACATATTTTTCATCAGCTGATACTATCTAGCAAACTTTGCCTGCGATGGGGCCTGTTCAACTGTTTGCTTTGCTTACATGGGATGTATTTGAAATGGTTAATGAGAACCAGTATTCCTAGAATACACTACCATTCTTTTGCCTCCTTTTAAATGGAGGTGTGTGCCACATGTGTGTCTGGAGGAACTGGTTCTTCCCTGTGATTGTTTACTTGTTTGTCTGCATGTGATGATTGTGGATGTTCTTGCAGAGGAACTCATTCGTGCCACATAATTAGATAATTAGTTTCCATCTTTGATAGGCATTGCTGCAGCTGGCGGTGTGCACTGTCCCTAATAATGAATATAATAGATGAGGAAAATCAGCTAAATTAAGTTTAGTATGAACTAGATACCCAGGCAAGTGCACTTAATTCCACAGGCAATTACTTCTATATATAGAAATATTTGGTCTCAGTGGATCTACTTGTGACCTTACCAAGCACTCTGCAGAGAGAAAGGAGAGAGTTGGTAGAGTATGTTTATCAAAATATAGTGGAAACCAAGTGAAAAATGCTTGATTAGCAGTAGAATTAATTAGTGTGATTGTGACTGGGCAGAGAGTATTGATAAGCAACTTTCTGATGTTTTATACCAGTTCAGTCTTGGTGCAATTTCTAAAAAAGTGTGTCTCTGCCCAAGTTGCATAGCAACATTTCTGCCTTTTCAGAGTATGGTATCCTCCTGTGGCAATGTCACCTACCCTGTTGGCTAATTTTGTTTGTGTGATGCCCTAAAAGTCATGCTGCAGCTTTAGTTTTGTTTTCATGCTGCCTGAGAGCTCCTGCCCTTCTCCCTGTGCTGCTCGTGAAGGGCGTGGTGCAGCTCCCTGGCCTCTGAACAAGGAAGCAGCAATTTCTGTTTACCTTGGACTTTGTAGGTAGACTGTATGTGTTATCTATTTTACAGTCTAAGTTTGGAAGGATATTCCAACATGTGCAGAGAATTTCTCTATTAAATCCTCCTTGAAATTGATAGCCCAAGCAGAAAGGGTAGACTTCATTTTATTTTTGCTAAAAAAATTACTTCCTTCTTGCCTGTGTTTTTCATTTCCTAGGGGCATTTTAACATAAAATTTTTTCCTTTCTGAGATGTGTAACAACTGTCTCTTTCTAGGGACAATGTTATGAATGGAGTGAAATACTATGATGGAAAAAATGTACTCATAATGATATGATAAATAAATTTTTATTTATCATAATGATAAAAAACGGGAACTGGTATGTTTTGTTAACAGCCAGATAAATCTTGGAAAAATTACAGAGATCGTAGAAAGATTGCTTCATTTCTAAGGTTATTACGTTACACTATGCTTAAAAGATTTTTAAAATAAGTTGTGAGGATTTGGCTGCTTAGAGGGATGTCTTCATAGCACAGTCTCAACACAAATCTATCGTCCTCAATTTGTCTCAACAAAATACAAGATGTGATCAGTAAAAGTTTTTGATTTTTTGAAGATGGGTCAAATCTGGCAGGAGAGGTACTCTGCAGTCGTTGTACTTGTGCAAATAAGGCTGAGGAGGCAGACTGAGCACAAGAGTCAGCAAAGTTCTCTGCACTGGGAGTTTGAGCTGAGTAACGGGCTGCAGCTCCTGGGTTCTATTGTACCCATGGGATTTCAAATGGTAAGCCACTACACTTAGCCTGGGTTTGTTTAGCAGTGCCTGGCTGAAGGGTTGCTGTGATTGTGAAATATCACATGACTGATTTATGTGTCTGTAAACGTGTAACGAGTGTTTTTAATACAGTTGTATATTCCTCACTTTAGCTCAAAATATTGAGCTAAATTTTCCCCAGTGTCTTTCTTTAAAGGTTTTTGACATCAAAAGGGCTTAATAACATTCAGTGTTTCTTTCATTAGTTTCAGTAGTTCTTTTTTAATAGCTGAGTTTCTATAGGAACAAATGTTGCTAACTTTTTATTCCCAGCCTTAAAAGAATCTTAATCACAGTGGCTCCTTGTTGCTGGTTTTTTGGCAGCAGCAAAAATGCCAGGAATGTATTATACAATAGCAGTATAATAAAGTTGTACCTGTGCAGGGGGTCATACCATTTTCTGTATTGCCCCTTCTTTTTTGTGGGACTTTAGCCTACTGACCTTTGCTTGTGCCTGGCTGGTTTTCAAAGACTAAACAAGCTACCCCCATCTGTACTATCATTTAGTGGCAATCATACCCTTGCAATTCTCAGACACCTGTTCATTTAGCAGCTCAAATAAGCCTCAGTTACCTTATTCAAATCTGGTACACGCCCAGCTGTTTCTCTTCAGCCTGTGTGTGTTGCCTGCTACCTCAGTGAAGGTGCCCCAGATATGAAAGAGCAGATTACGTAAAAGCCGCCCTCACTGGGCAGAGCCAAGGCTGGGGCTCCCTGCTTAATAGCAGGCTGCATCAGCTGCTCTGGAGGGGAGCAGGCAGTGGGACAAGCTAGCTGCTGAGGAGTACCTAGCTGAGTGAAATGTGAAATAAACTTGGGGTTAAACAAAACAAACATTATGGCCATGTGTTATTTTCTTTGAAGTCTGGCAAATCATAGGACAATAGAATGGTTTGGGTTGGAAAGGACCTTAAAGATCATCTAGTTCAACTCCCCCACCACAAGCAAGGATGCCAGCCACCTAGTAGATCAGGTTGCTCAAGGCCCCATCCAACAAAAGTTGGAGATCAGTGTGCTACCAAAGGGGCCAGGGTTGAAGCATTTCAGCATCTCCGTTGAGGGTGAGAAAGAAGGAAGCGGTAAAAACATTATCAGAACACTATGGAGACTGTGCAAATAGTGGTTAGCACGCTCACTCTTACTGATGCTTGTACTAGGAGAAGGAGAGACAGGCTGATGTTTAAAATCCAGATAAGAACATTCTTCCTAGATGAGGCTTCCTAATTAGAGCAGTATCTGTCTTGGGATTCAACCTTTCATGTGGTAAATGCTCAGTTATAAATGTATGAAGCTATTGATTTTCTGATGCCTTGCCAGCAGCTCATATATTGAATATTTAATGTAACCCAAATACTTGTTTCCTAGAAATACTGGAAGATTAAAAAAACTAAATCAAACTCAATCTCTAGAGCTTACAGTTTAACCAGTTGTATACCGGACAAACTAAAGAGGAAGGTATGAAATACCTGTGGAATGGAGAAGGGATCCTTTCCAGTAGACATTTGATGTTTGCACTGACTCAGAAGAGCTTGGATGGGTGGAATTGCAGATGGACAGTCTTCAAGCTTTGTGAATGATGAGTATGGTGGTTTTCATCCTTTTTTCTGCTGATTTGCAGATATCTGTGAAGTATTTGGAATATGGAAGATATTTTAAGAAAAGAAAGAACATTTAGGTTACAAAGAAATTACCCATATGCCAATTTTTAAGGTAGTCCAAACTCATAATTGAATTTTTGCACAGGGTGTGAAAGGATGGAAGAACATTTTCCAAACTTATATTTGAGATTATATTCTTTACAGTTTATGGTCCCTGTGTTTCAGGATTAGTTCTCCTCTTGCTTTCAGACTTTAGTGAATGGAGAAAAACTTAATGACCTTTGGACTATTCTTAAAGTTAAACATGTGAGGTACTGGATTTCTCTCCAGCCAAGGAGAGCACTCAACTTAAAAGAGTAATAAACAAACTGAAACAGCCCGAAGTTAATTACAGCAAGACCTTGAGTCAAGGTTGGATCTCTTAGTAATTAAGTAATTAGGAATACTGTTGTTTACTTTGATACATGCAAAATTTAAATATTTGTTTGGGTTATGTCTGGAGATTTTAATTAAATGAGCAAATTTGAGGCTGTATTGCTGCTTTCCTTAGCAAGAACTTGTGTCAGCAATCTATGCTTTTGCTTTCGATCAAACCAAACCAAAGGCTTTATTTTCTTGCATGGAGATGCTGTTAGATGTCCTATTAGGAGTATTAAAATAATTGCAACTTAACTATGTTTACTTATGCAATAGATTTTATTGTAAAATGTATTGTGTTGCCTTGTATGAAAACTTACAACATGAGTAAACAGTCATCTCTCACAACTGGAGAAATCTTAATATCAGTGTAAGTATCGGGGGAGGAAAAGAGCTAGAGACTAGTGAACCAAGCTTTATAATCCATGTGAGAAACTTCTAAAATACCACTAAAGTAGGTTTCAGAGCATGAAAGAATTTGGGGACATGTGAATTGGGACTGTTTTAAGTCCTACAGGTACAGAAAACTGCCAAAACTGCTGGATCAGATGTGCCTGCTTTGCTTTGCTATGTCTTCACAGATGGCTGTTTTTTATTAATGGGGTTTGCAGGGGCTCATCTTGCTGTGATACAGCAGGCAATTTGAGGACCAGGTTCTGGCCATTGTATAGCTGTTGTACCACTGCTTGAAGAAGTTAACCTTTTCTCAGGTGAGCCATTAGAAAAGCTCACCTGAGCTCTGACAGGTGTCAGGCTGCTGCTCTGGGGCAGAATGAAATAGATTTCACCTTCCTCCAGCCTCCATACAAATTATGTTGTACATGATTTTCAGGAAGATGGAAAGAAACACAGAGAAAACCACTGCACAGGACTCTGATTGCTTCTTATCTTTGATGTAATTGTTGTGTTAAATAGCAGGACTTTGCTTCTTGAATGGCCTGAAATTGTGTCTGGGGAGGTGTAGGATGGATACTAGGAAAAGGTTCTTCTGTCCAGAGAAGTGGTCACAGCACCAGCATGACAGAATTCAAGAAGCAATTGGACAATGCTGTCAGGTACATGCTGTGACTCTTGGGGTATCCTGTGTAGGGATAGGAGTTGGGCTTGCTAATTCTTGTGGCTCCCTTCCGCCTCAGCATGTTCTGTGAGTCCTTGGGACTTGACGTCATCATCTGGATGTGCCAGCTGAGGTTGATCACAACACATCTGTTTCCACAGTAAATGAGTTATCTGTTCCATGCATTGTTGTGTTTGTCCTTTTGTCATCATGCTAATTGTTGCAGGTTTTTTACCAAGCCTTATGCTCAGCTCTAGGGCTGATCCAAACCTTTCCTTTCATGTAGTTTTTTACATGTCAGTGATGAAACTAGTTTCATGTTTAAAAACGCAAACAAGAGCAAAAACCTCAGCTCCAAGCCTGATTTTTCTGAGCTAGTGAATGTCACAGCTTCCAGCTGGAGCATCACATTCAAAAAGGAATAAAGAGAGCAGCTTTTATTACTTAGATGATTCCTCCTGCTTCCACCTGCAGCAGAGCAATCCCTGTCCATCTTCAAGTTCTGCTCACTGAGCTGTTACCCAGTCCCTGTTGTCTCTCTTGCTTCTCTGCTCCACTTTTCATTTTCTTCATTCCCATTTTGTTTATCTCTTGTTCCACCCTCCCATTTCCCAATCTCTTTGCCTCTGGCACTCTTAGAACAGCAACGCCCACAGTGCTGATTAATCTCTTAACAAACCTCAGATTCAGTAGCAGGAGTTGGAACTCTGTGAGGCTGTGGGGAAGACTCTGACCTTCATCCTGGACTGCCGCAGCCCTACTCAAACATGCCAGAAAGGAGATGCAATTGCTTTAATGCTTTTCATCTGTTAATCTGGATGATTCACTTCAGAACTGTGGCAATTTCTGTAATCCTACACTTGAGCAGTCTCGTGTGATGTTTTTTATTTTACACACCAGTGTTTACTGGCATGAGAGAATGCAGGACACCAAGACCTCTTCAGGAATGTGCAGAGGTGGATGGTTACAAACAGTTTTGTTGCACAAAATCTGTGAAATGTGGTCTGAATCTTAGTGAAATGAAATCAAAATACATAATCTTACATTTAATAATAGTGCAAAATCAAATTTTAAATTTCAGTCAGCAACTTACTCTGTAGGAATATCAGCAATAGGAACCATATGGGACTTCTATACCATTTCAGTAATATTTTATCCCTGAGTTCCTCATTTCACCAGTTCTGCTGGAGAATTCTTAGATAAATATGCATGCTTTCTCTGTGAATAACTATTTCTTCTGGAATCCTAAAACACACTCCTGGTGATCTTTGGCAAGCTGGCAAGTCATGTCCTGCACTTTAAAACAGGGTGAAGACTATTTGTGGTCTAGTTTGTCAGCCCGAGTTAAGCAAGAGGTGAGAACAGGTTGTCCTGAAAGGGTGTGGATGCCACATCCCTGGAAGCGTTCAAGGTCAGGTTGAATGGGACCCTGAGCACTCTGATCTAGTGAGTGACATCCCTGCTCATGGCAAGGGGGTTAGAACCCCCCTGATCTTTGAGGTCCCTTCCGACCCAAGCCATTCTATTATTCCTGGAGTTCAATCTGATCATCTTTTGACTCCGTCTTTACCAAGCAGTCATCAGTTTGAAGAGAAATTGCCTCAATGTTTTTATTTCTTCAGCATGAGAATTGCAGGGCTGAATGTGAGAGCACTGCTGCTTCTTTCTGACATAAACTGCATGAAAGAAATAACCTACAGCATTACTAATTTATGGTATTCAGTACCGGGGTATTTTTCATTGCTCTGGAAGAGAGACCATGGATGCCAGTGAGATACAAATTTTAAATGAGTGAATGCTTTCTAAAATTAATTCAGTTTGTGACCTGTGTTGATCCTGACTCAGTGCCAGCTATATTTGAGTTGGTGTCAGCAATATTGGTGCCATATTTATTAGGAGCTGAATGACAAGATGAGATGATCACAGTGCTTTTAGGCAGCAACAGTGATTGAGCTGGGTTAGAAGCAGGAAGTGTAGATGCAGACTCAGCATTTCACTGCTCATCCTTAGTGTTCTGCTGCTGCTTAGGCCTTTCTCTGTTACAGTGGCTACTGTCAGGGAGGCCTAGGGAAAGACAATAGGTCAGACAGATTTCTGACTGATTTTTTTATTCACTTTCCCTGATGCCTAATGAAAAATCACTGTATCATTTGCTGTGGAGCTGGTACTCAGATGTTATACTGAGTTTTATACTCCAACATAGTTACTCCTGTCACGGTAAAAGCTGCTTGGGCAGGGATGTCTCGTTACCAATCTAAAATGATTTAAGTTGATGGTTTAATAATTCTGGTAATAAGAGAAATAATGAGTAAGGGAAGAATCACCTACTGAAAAATAGTCTCAAACTTGAAAAAAATAAAAGTTTAGACTGTTTAAACATTTATTTCCTTACATTGAGTTCAAGGAGGGGGTGGTGGTATCAAAACAGCAGAAAATATGGCTAGTTCCTCACAAACAGTACTTAAGTTCAAAGGCCAGAATAACTAACCAGCAAATAGGTCTAGAGATTTTTTTTTTTTGTCTATATTATTTATAGTTGTTATCTGTGTGGGTTTTATTGTTTTGAGAAATTACTTCAATCTGGAAGATTCTTAACTACATATATTGTGTCCTGGCCTGAACTGGACAAACTGCTTGCTGACCTTGAAGCCTGCAAGGTTTTTGCTCCGAAGATAAGTTTGCCTGCTTCTTGGAATACACATCAGGGGTACTGTGGAAAAGACCTGAAACTCATTGGAAATATGAAAAGCTGAATGAAAACCGAATAGAGTTAATGACTGTTTAATGCAGAGCTCCAAAATGAAAGGCTAGTTTGCACATTAAAGCTCTCCTCTTCAAAGTTACCATCAGAAGAATCAAAATGTTTAGAGGGTATTTACTTAATGGCAAATTATTTATGGAAGCCATGTCTGTAGATTCCAGGTTTTTTAGCTACATTGTGCTCTGTCTGGGTCGGATTGACAGGATTTTATTTCACTGAGGCTGAGCTGAAAGCCCTTTGGAAGTGTTAGGTACCTAATGCAGACGTTCCCCGCAGGTCTCTATGACGACAGCATTGCCTTCTTGGAAAGCCTCTCACAGATACCATATTCTTCATATTCTCTAGAGTTTTAAGAATTAGTGGATTCTCTTTTTCTCCAAACAAAGCCAATGGAATTAATGTATGTAACAGCTGGGTCTATAACCACCTATTCTGCTTCTTATTTTACTTTACAAACATGAAGCCTGAACAGAATGTTAAGCAGGATGTGAAGTTGATATTTTAGTGACCCAAATAGAGTTCAGCATTGTAATGTCAGTGCCTATACATGCTTTGGCCCTCCAGATTTGCATTTTTCACTCACTTGGATCACATACAATATCTTTACCTTAGTAATGTGAGGACGTTTCCCTTTCTCATTCAGTTGTACAAACACACAAGATTATCTGCTTTAAAAGTCACACTTTCCTTGTACAGCATACTGGTGCAGAACTAACCAAATAAGAGAAAATTTGTATCTTGGCTAAAGGTAACTTAAGGACAAGTTTTACAGATCAAATTTTGCTGTTTGATTTCATTGGGATTGGATTCTACCTGAACACTTTCAACTTGCCCACCCACAACCACTCCCCCAAATAATTTGTAGGACTCAGGCGTCAACATAGATACATAATTCATAGAATACTTGGTAAGAGAGAACTGTGATTAAGTGAAGCAAAGGATGGGGAAATCTGAACAGTAAAACCCACCTGGATTATGATGAGCTGTTCAGAGGAACTCTGTGTTCTCTGAAAGTGCTATATAAAAAACAAATGTTAAATATTTTAACTCATGTTATTTAACATGGGTAATGGTAAACCCAGGAATAATTAATAAAAAATGGATTCAGCTTCAGAAAGAAAAATTTTAGAAAATCCACAAAGTGATGGGAAAGTACATTACCATGACTGTAAAATCTCAAGGTACTGACAGAGAGCTCACACAAGGGTTTAATGCAAACGCCAGGTGCACACCAGAAAGAGACACAGGATGGCTTGGACCTGGGAGAATCTGTTTTTTCCATTTATTGTTCTTCTTATTAAGGACATTGTATTAAGGACATTGTCCACTAATAGGAAGCCAGTTAGACAAAAGATGCAGCAGTACTAAAAGGGCACACAGGGGAGGGAGTTGGAGCAGTGCCCTTCTGCCCCAGGGGAGATCTCTGGCTCTCCCGTAATGGCTGAGATTCTTTCAAACACTCTAAATAATTACTCCATAAGATGATTAATAAAACTAGAGTTTGTGGGGGAGGGGGTGATGGGATGTTAAGTAATCAAAGCTCTCAACTGGAAAGACATGGATACCCCTAAAGAAGAGCAAGGGATTCAATGGAAAGAACATACCTGTTTTTCTTTGTCAAGTATAGGCATCATGTGTTTAGTTACAGTGCTTTGTAAAACTCTAGTGTGCTAGGACTAAATGCCATGCAGATTTAGGACGCACACAATCTCATTAAACTTGCACCATTCACATTTAAGTGGAATTAGGAGAAAGATGAGAATTTGCTAAGTTGTAAGGAGCTCGGTAAGATAACAATTTTTTAAAAAATATATGGATAATATAATTTTAACATACTTCATGCCTTCTCAATAGCCATATTTTGTACATTTTTTAAATGTGAAAGTCTTTTTTCATGAGCAGGATACGAGGAAGAATATTCAAGGTACGGTTGTTTTCTTGTAAAGTTTCACAGATGTAATTCTTAGGCTAGCTAAATTCTTCTAACTGTTACCTGCATGGTGTGTTGTTCTTACATCAAGAAAATTGAATTCATGTCTCCTCATGTGTTTCAGGTCAGCAAATCCCACCCTTAGATCCTCATGAAAACAGTAACAATGGAGCAATCAAACTTGGAAGGCAGACTTCACAGATGGGTAGGCGGTGCTGCTGACCCAACTTGATCTTTTTAGATTTACTTGAAAAACAGACCCATTTGCTTTTTTTTCACTGAGAAAGGACTTCGTGATCTCAGTGACGTGGTTCCTTATCTTGAAAGCAGTAATTTCAATACTTCCCATGAGCAATAACGCAAGGACCAGAAGCAGAAGGCTTTACTTCAAAAGGATTTTGCAAAACCCAGTTGGAAAATCCTCTCTAATATCCTGTCAAAATTACAATGTCAAAGTACTCTGATTCTCTGTTTAAACCAGTGACTGTATTTTTTTGAATAAAAAGATCAGGTTATATATAAAATTTAGGTTTGCTGCGAAAAACTTTTCTTATATTTGCAAAGTGGACTTGGCATGTTTTTAGAGTTTTCTCTTTAATAATAGGGTGGAAAAAACACCATAAAACCTGAATTTTGGCTTACAGTTTCTCTGCCATCTTTTTAGCTGGACTCTGCTTCATGATTTTTCTAAATCTGCAGCTTCATCTCCTACTTTCAGTAAACATCAGCAAGAAGGGGACTGAATTTGCTAACTGAAGAAAAAAAATGGAACCAAAGGATGACTGAATGCAGTTTTTACAGACTGGAAGCCAAAATCTGTGTCAGGAAGTGCTGTGTATGTGGAAGAAGGAGTTGTCATGAAGGAAACTGCTGGACCCCATACAGTTCCAGTGTGCTCCAGAAAGAAGTGAAAATACAACTGCTGTGTAGACTGGAATGATTCCTTGTGCAGGGTGTGTGTTTCAATAATTGCTGAAAATGTAAAAAGAGCATAAACACAGGCTTAATCTTCACTGTTTACCAGGGTTCCTCCAAATCTGTGCCCCAGACCAAAGTTGTCTGTGTTCAATGTTGCATATACCTTGGTTTCTAAATGAGGGTGCCTCATTGCCCCACTCCTCATGGTCTCACTGTTGTGCTCCAAGAAGTCTTTGAGTTCAAAGAATGATATTTCTGTACAAAAAGCTGCTCAAGAGAGTACAATATAAGTTGGGCTTAGAGGTTGAAATCTAAAAAAACAAACATGAACGTCTGCTTACAGATGTAATTCCCTGAATTTGTGGAGTAGTCTTCTCAAGTGTGTGGGGGTGTGGTGTGGAAGACACACTGTGTGATATCTTTGAAGCGTGATGCACTTGGAATTGCAGTGGAGGAAAAAATTCCTACAGAGGGTTATGAACTAGAAATAATGTAAAACTGTATGTGTTTTCCACTTCCTTCTTTTATGAATGTGTGGGACTGAGATGATAAAATCCAAATTTATCTTCTTCATCAATTTCATTGGAAGTGGGAATTAGAATAAGAAATGCTGTATTCAAAACCAGAGCCCAGCCTGAATTCCACAACATTAATTTGTTCTCTTATGAGGAAAATTATCGCCACTGCACATTTTCAGGAGGGCTTATGAAAAGCAAACAAAAGGGAAAAATAACTTTCCACAATAAATCATGAACAGGCAACCTAGAGCATGGTTTCCGTGTTGATATAAAGAAAACCAGACCTTATTGGCTGGTTGTGAGATTGCTTAGATAAAATGTCACTGATTGTTAGGGCTTGAAACAGGGCCGGGTAAAATCAACAGGAACATTTTGTCTCCAGAGGGCTTGGAGTAGTATAGGTGGGAAATATCCCTCTGGATTTTATCTAAGAACTTAATGCTGCACTGTTTTTTTCACATATAATTAATTTCTCATAATGTCTTGGGTTAGAAAATACAGCCTTGGATATTTTGGGTAAACTTTCAGTTTTCAGCTGTGCTGATGTACGATCCATGTCTCTGACTCATAGCAGCAACTATTTTACTGATAGTCTAGGGTTATTTAAGTGAAAATTCAGTAATCCTCATTGTTGATAGCTGGGGAGGGAGACAGCTCCTTCAGGGAACATTTAATTCTATCCCAGTACAGTCAAGTCTGCCAGGGATGCCTGGCTCTTTCACTTGGCTGGGCAGGGAAAATCTTAACATGGCCTTCAGTGCTTAGGAAATACCAAACTCACCAACATCACAGGTTCATACATTTTATGGGGTCTATGACCCAATGCTGGAAGAGATCTGATTCCTCCTAGGTAAAACCCAGTAAGAGGCTAGACCAGTTACCCAGAAAACAAGGTGTGATCGACCCCATGTTTTTAGAGGTGTTATAAACTTTAGTTCAATGTATAGCAGTTATCCATAATTGATTTTTAAGCTTTTGTAAATCATTGTTACATATTTCTACTTTTTTAACATGGCATCTCAAAACTTACTAAATCCTAACTCAGATGTCTGAAAGCTTTGCAAGACAATTTTGTGAATACCTTGTATACTCTAATTTAATTTAGGACTGGCAATTGATGCTGATCTTTTTGGGATATTGTCCTGAACAACCAGCTCTCACAGATGGCTTTGAGCAGTATGTGAATCAGAACAGGTTTATGAGTTATATGTTAAAATAGTTTTAAGTTGGAAGTTTTTACAATGGATCTCCGAAAGATTTTAAAATTTGAATGGGGACTAAATAGGTTTTGCTTTTGGTGGGGCAAATCTAAATCACTTCATTCTGCTTTTAGTCAAGAAAAAGATTTAAATTAATAAGGATTCTGATAGTATAAGTTCTTGAGATTTGGGTTACTGGGAGCTTCAGCAGGGAAGTCTGAAGCCAGAAGAAAAATAACATGCCAATGTGCTGTGCAGAGCATCTTGCATTTTCTCTGAACAGAGAGCTCACCTTTGACAATGTGGTTGCCTCTCTGCTGTTTGTCAAAGCCAAAGTGCAGCTTTAATGTGCCTCTTGAAATGGGGCAATTGATTGTTACAAAATAAGTGATTTTAAAATGTAAAATTTATTATTTCTGCTTCCACTG
The DNA here is from genome assembly GCA_013401135.1 of Cettia cetti. NCBI lineage: Eukaryota > Metazoa > Chordata > Aves > Passeriformes > Sylviidae > Cettia > Cettia cetti. Next base: position 60,097 of record VZUI01021606.1, read on the forward strand.
GTTGCCTGTGTTTCTTGGAAAGTACCACCGCCCTTCATAAACAGCCAGAAAAATGAGAGAAAACCCCCAATCTCAGAGTTGAAAGTTTCAGCAGCAACTGGAATCCCACTTAGTAGTTAATGGCTGGTGAAAAGCTTAATTACTGTACTGGAGCACCTGACTGTGTAACTGATCTTCTCTAATAATAATAATATCAAAGCTGCAGTTCTTTGTTAGCTAGCTAGTGCTGGGTTTATCCAAGATCGGTTTTCTCAAGAGAGCTGGCAGCAGGACTGAGGCACAGGCTGTAGTGCCAAGAATATTTGGTGGAGCTTGTTTGCACCGTGACTCAAGACTGTGACTGTCCAGTTGAGGGTGAACTAGTTAAAAAAAAAATTATGAAGGAACTAGTTTTTATATATGCTCTGCATATATGTGTGTATATAAGTACAGTTTTATATTGTTCTGCTGACATGCAATGTTTTTTCACTATGTCTGGATCTCATATACTACACGTATTCTGTAAGTACATTTTTCTGTTAATGATCATTTCACCTTTATGAACTTAAAGTTGTGGATCAAATGTAGCAAGAAGATAGAGATATGCATAGGTACAATTTTTGACTTGCCATTCTTGTGCATGAAAATGGCATAATGTAGAAAAAGTTCGTCTTGTAGACTGAGAAATCAAAAAAGGGCCATTATTATTCAGGAATTGAAACTTAGAAGTAATAAAGTGACACTCAGAAGGAAAAAACTTACTGTTTTTGCTCACAGTACAACATGTCTATCCAAAGTGCTGCAATGTAACATGAGTCTGTATCAATACCTAAAAAACTTATTTGTCATCCCGTGTCCTTACTAATCCTTAATGGCACATGGGAATAAACATGACTAGATAGGCTACATTTGTGAGCATTCTGGCTGTCATCAGACTGTTTCACTACAGTGATATATTTTACTAACGTACCCTTAATTATTTAAACCAGAGTCAGTGATAAATTGCCAGTTTAAAATCACCTGCTAGGTACTCTTTCTCTGTTTTGTTTATATAAGGGCTTTGATTGGGCTGGACCCACTTGCTTCATGTATGGGATGCTGCAATCCGTTAATACTTTACCTTCTGTTTTACATATTAATTGTATCATGCCTAATAATATTTTCCCCCCTAAAATGTAGTTTCTGTGTTTTATTTAACCTACAATGATTAACGCTAATAAATGTTTTAAATTACTCTGAGCTGGGGATATCTCTTGTTTCAATAATGTAGAACAAAATAGCTTCCATTTTGCACATCCTTTGCTCTTGGAAAAGGGCTGTCTGCAGTCTGTGGATTACTTGTCTGGGATTTAAATGCTGCTTGAAATGTGTGGCTGGCCTTTTAGCAGAAAGTGAATGCATTCCTGGCAGATGCTGCAGTCCAGGTGAACCAGAAAAAGAAGATCTGAAAATACTTTTGCTAAGTTATTTGATTTATCCATTAGAAGAGAGGGACCTGAGTGGCCAGCATCTGCTTAGAAATCTAGTATAGTAGCTCTCAGTAGAAAGTGAGCTTCCAGCTACCACTTGCTTTGAATAGCAGCAATGGGTAGTATGACACATGAGACACTTAGTCTTTTGTATGTTTTGTATGTTTTTATTTTGGTGTACATTTATTTTTTCACCTTACTTTATGTCCCTCCCTCAGACTTGTGTCTAGGAGTTAAGAACACTCTCTTAAGAAGTATGCAGTATTTCATTCCCCTTGGTGCCATTGTTTTAAGAGGTGTTTAACTACACCAGCACTGTTTGGTTCATATTTTTAAAGTTGTTACCACAACTATGAGGACTATGAATGAAGAGCTGGGTTTTTTAAGGAAAAACAGGGTTTCGGACTAAGACTTTTCTGGCTACCTTGATGAATTCATTTCACAGCAGTATACAAGAAGCAGTGTAACTCAACAGCACAGAACATCACTTTTCTGTGTAATGAGAAACAAGTATTTCAAAGAGGTTTCATACATTATGACTTTAGTTACTGCTGGAAGATGCACAGCAGGATCTGTTCCCAGCTTCAAAGAAAGTGCAATTATCTTGAAAAAATCATGTATCTTACCTCCACCTGTGCATAAACAAGAAGGAACCCAGGTATGTAACTGTAAGCTAAAAGCTGATACACTTAATTGATGGAAAGCCTAAGTAAGCCCCTTAACTATTATCAGTGTGTTGGAAAATCTGAAGTGAATGCAGTTTTGCCCTTAGGTCTTCAAAGAGAATTGTGCCCCTGAATGGATCAGTTCTTGTGTTGTCAGTGGGGTGTTTCACATGGCTTGGAAGCATGTGCTTGTGGTGCTCTAGGTTAGCTTGGAATTGAATTTAGTGATGAGAGGGGAGCTACACAATTGACAGGAAAAATAAATCTCCTCTGCTTTGCTTTTGAAGATTGAAGGTTATGTCTTGGGATACTTAAGGAAAAGTATTTGACATTTTGGCCTTCAAAATCTTCACCACTGCAGCTTCAGTCTCTGCAAAGAGCATCATAGGACACCCTGCTGTGATCTGCTGAGCACTGCATTGAAATCAGGACAGCAAGGCTGATAAAATAGTCTGTGTAGCTACTTCATACCTTCACCCCTCAAATAATCTGCAAAATTGTTTAGGCCACTAAACAGGTTTTGCCTCCCTTTCCTGAAAGGAAAAGACTAAACTGCAGGATTATTATTTTTTATCTCCTTTCAGTGTTGTTTTATACAAGGCTACAGAATAATTTTCTTTAAAACTGTAAAACACTCATAGGAGGATAGACTAGCTAAAGGTGTTGTACAAATGGCTTTGTTAATTGGTGCTGGTTACTCCCTAAGGACTTGACATCAGTGATGGGATGTATGTCTTCATTGTGTAATGGGGTTCCTGGCCATCAATAAGGTCCTCTTTTGATCTACTGTTTTTTGCCAGCTGGACCAGGGATAAAATCATTGCTTGATATAAATGCTCTCTCGCTCTCCAAAAGTAAGACTTTCCACTAAAAACTATAAAATCAATAGCTAGCCACATTTAGCAGGTTAAAGATGAGAAAGAGTAAGTAATAGCATAATGTGGTGTAATACAGCTTTTTTTTCATATCTATTTCAGGTGAGTCTTGATGGAGATTAGTTTTCCTTATCACCTACCACTGCTGTGTATTTTGTTCAAATAGGAAGACATGTTCTTGATACTCATTTATAATAATTTTGTTTTCAAGATATAGCTGTAGAATTGTTTTGTAACATAGACATTGTGAAAACTTGAAGATAATACACTGACGGAACTTGAAGTGTAGGAGACCTGTACAAACTTGCATTTAGTGTCACACCAATTAAGTTTTTAATATGATATCATTATTTAGTGTGGAGAAGATAATTTTGAGGCTCCTGTATTAAACATTTAACAGCTTAGGAAGGATTTCTTTTTTCTGGCTGTTGAATTACTATTTTTTTATCCCTGAGACTGCCTGAAAGACTTTTTTTTTTTTTTTTTTAAAAAAAAGGCTTTCTTTGAAAAGTACTGACCTTGTTTTCTTAAAACCTTCCTGAGAACCTGAACTTTCTCTCTTCCATCATCTGTCAAAAGTTTTTTGAGACACACCTTATTTATGATGAAACACTCAACTGTTCTGTTTGCTACGCTGGGAATTTTAGAAAACAAAAATGCCTTTCCCCTAAAGTTCATTTAATTTACATTTATTTTACTTAGTGCTACTCCTGCTCTCTCCACAGTAATAAAATGCATGTTTAAATAATATAACTACCTAAAAACTAAATCACTATTCCCCTACATTGAGTACCCTGGGGAAATGATCTGTTACAGACAAAAAGAGAAATGATCCCCACGCTTCAGATTACATATTGACAAGAACCAATCAATAAGGAAGTCAGCTTACATGTCTGAGAGATGCCCTTGAGGAAAATGAACATCACATTCCTTCCTCTTGGTCAATATAACATGACTTGGGGGGCAAGCAATAGCATTTTGTTGTTACTGACTAAAAATAAATAAAAAAATTTTAGGAGGATAGCAACAGTTTCTCTTCACTTGTTTAACAGGGTTGAAATGTGGGTTAATCACCTTATAAAAGAAATCCCTGTTACCTGTCATCTTCAAAGACACTGGCAGCTTTGCTGAGAAATACGTGTTGGAAGTTCTCACGGGTTTAGCAAGGGAGAGCAAATGGATGCAGCCTGGATGACACAATGCATTTTTATATTCTAACTCAGCAAAAAACCCACATCATCACCAAACCTGTAGAATCACTACCAATATCCAAGTTATTGTGTGTGTTCACCACTTATCAAATGGGACAATTTTGCACCATAGAGATTTACCAAAAAAATAATAAAATGTGTAGAAGTAATCTAATAAGAGCCCTCAGAAAGAAGGATATTAAAAAGATGAAGATTTTCTATGCTATTTCTTGAGACAGTCAGAAACACAAATGAGAATTAAATAACTTTTCTGGCAGCATTCCCTTTAGAGATACTGTTTGTCCTATGCGTTTTGCCACACTCTGTAAGTCATTCCTGATCCTCAAGGAAAATTTGCTTTCAAGGTGGCAACCTGAACTGCCTGCTGGCACCCGACCAGCTCCCCTCCTACACTACAGCCTTTGACACCAGAATGGTTCTCCCCATAATCTCAGTAAGAAGGGACAGAAGTCTTGAGATATGCTGGAAATATGAACTCATATTGATGTAGGAAAAGGTTTCAACAGATTAACTTGTTTTCTTATGATGAAGATACCAGAAAAGGAAACTATTTTTTAATATATATAAGTTTTTCACCACAGTATTTTTTTTCCTGCAATGTTTTAAGAGGTGAAATTTCTGGAGGAGAAATAGGTTTCTCAGAACAAGATTGAAGCCAGAGTGTCTTGTTGATTACAAAATTCGGAAGAGGGAAAATAATGTTTGGAACTGAAAAGAAGGGACAAACAACATGAAGATGTCCTATCCTGGGAGATCCTCTTCATGGTGGGTGACAACCCCTCTAAGGTGATAAGAAGCAAAAGCTATGTCTGAAGTACAAAATCTAGATTTGGGGTAAAAAGGGTATCATATTATAAACAGTGAGAGTGCATATACACTCATTTCATGACACAGCCATGCCACCTTAACACCATTGTTACTTGAGAACCCTAGCTAATAAATAAGCATAAACAAACACAAGATTAGAGTACATCAGGTGCCTGTGCTCCACCTATTAAAAAATGATACCATATCTTTACCTGTGGGTATGCTTGAATCTACCAAGTGCAAAGTCCTCGGAGTAAAAGATGATACCCATTCATGCAGTCCATGACACATCAGTTACTGAGCTGGAACTCTGGACAAAGGGCTTTGGCAAATACATTCCATTACATTTATTCATACACACTGCCTGCATGGTTTAGCTTTTCATGATGCTTGGTGCTGTCTGAATGATGTCTTGCAATAATGGGTGATTTTGCATGAACTGTTTCAGAGAAGACTAAAGAAGAAAGGATGAGATGGTCATAAATGTACCCAAGTAGATGTACATTGACTGATTTAACTGTAGCATGTAGTATGTACTTCAGTGGTTGCTGCTGGCATTATAAAGGCTTTACAATAACACAACATCCATCACTGAAAGGTAAAATGGAGGGATTTTTCAATTTAATTCTCTCTGGAGGAAATGGATGCCTTAGAAAATCGGCAAGGCTTGAGTCATCAAGTCATCACTGTCAGTGGGCATGTCTTTCAGACACTTCACCTTATCTTACTGTGACTCACACACTGGGGAAAAATGTACACCATGGCAAACACTGCACCCTTCCCTGTGTGATACACACAGCTGAAAAAATTACAGGGCCTGAAGCAACTACTAGATTAGAAGGAGAGCTGCCATCTGAGAAGCCTGTTTCTCATCACATCCATGACAGCGATGTAAGGATGTCTGGGAGCCACAGGTTCCAAGGCTCTAAAAAAGTGGTTACTTAGCTCTTTGGCAAAATGACTCAGCCCGGGTCTCTGGTAGTGCAGCAGAACCTGAAGTTATTGAGGCAGGTTTCTACCAGGTCTGCTTTCAAAGACAGATAGCTTTCCTGGTGAACTGGTGCCAGGATTCCCATGAGAAGTCCTCATTTTACAAGAAGTTCAAGGAAAGACATGGTCCCTGCCATTTTCAACCAGCTTTGGAAATTTTCCTTCCATTTAGTGGGACCTCCAAGCCATAATGAAATCCTGAATGTTAGGTAAGTCCAATGTATATTTCAAGCCAGGCAGCCACAGGCAGGAAGTCAGAGTTCAGGAACTTGTGATTTTCTACTGGTATCTTCAGATCATTCTGGAAAAGTAAGGAGGCCGTGTTTAAGCTAGGCCATTTTATACACAACCATGATTTTATACACAACCATGTCATGTGTGATGAGGAGATTGAAAAACTATCAAATCTTGTAGTTGAGACCATTTTAAACATAACCATTACTATAATGTCACAGTTGTAATTTTCTTGCATCTTTGATACTCAGAGCAGGTCTGTGGAGACTGTGCATCAGTAACAAAACATTTAACCAAGTTAAAATATTGGATCTTAGGGGGGGACAAGCCAATAAGAATACTCTTCAGGTCATTTTCCCATTCTGAGTTGTGTTTCTAAGTCTGTAACACAATCTTCAGCAAATCACAGGAGGAATGATCTGAATAGCTTTGATGAAGAGCAAAGCAAGGAGCTCTATCATTATATTTTTATTAAGTCAAACTTTAAATCTGAGAATTAGGCTCTTCTTTAAAAACAGTCATATATTTGGGAAAGCTAGACATCACGTCTGATATTTCTTTACCATTTTTTCCCTTTATATTTACTGAAAAGTGAAATGAGGTTTTCAATCTTACATTGGTCTCTTAGAGAGTGAACTGGACAGAATGTGAAAATAGCCTAAAGACTAATCTTATTAAGGCATAGCCACCTCTAAGATTGAACATCCAATTTTTTTTTGACTTGGTTAAAAGTTTTGTTACTGATGCTTAGTCTAACAGCTCTCTCTGTCACAATTGTATAGTTTCTGAATAGCCAACAAGAGCAAAATGCAATGATTTCTTTTTTGCCTTTGATATGATTTCCTGCAGGGACTAGTTTTTGGATGATAAAAGCACAGTTTTTACTAAGCTACTTTGAAAAGTTGGATTTTTTTCTGTTATCGTAATTAGGTGATTTTTTTTTTTTTGATTTTCACTGTATGTATAAGAGAATGTTCATCAGTGAAAACAAAACACATTTAAATCTTCAGACTTCAATGCTCCCAAAGAGTATGACCAAAAAATGGTGGAAATACTATTGGAACCATTCATCTTCATTCTGAAATAATATTGTTGGTGCATAGGAGAGATTTCAGATGACTGGTATGACACACCATAAAGAATAAATGCAAGGGGTTTGGATAATTATAAGCATTATATAGACCCTGGGCAAAATACTAATGAAAACAGATTATAAAGACAGAAATAAATAGAAATTAATTCATAGGTAGTATCTTATGTAATGTTAATAAATGTATTTTTAGTGTGGGAAATAGATGCATTCAAGCAGCAAGATGAGACTAAAATGCAGTTGCTTAAGATAGATGTATTGAGTTAATACACACGGATTACTTTAAGTCATTTGATGTAGCCCTGCATGACAATCTGGTAAAAAAATGCAGTACTATACAAAATCAATTTACCTATATCAAATGCTCTGGGAACCAATTAGCAGCTGCATCAGCATGTTTCTACTCTCTTCTAATGGGTTATTTAACAGCTTCAAAGGAGCTAATACAGCTCAATATCTTTATCAGTGATCTGGAAGAAAACATAAACTCTGCTGATAACTTTGCAAATTACACCAGAATTGCTGGAAAGGAAAGAATGAAAAGAACAAAATGACAAAAAGGCACTGAAGATGGTGCTTCAGATCTTAAGCATTAAGCTACTATTTAAAAATAGAATGAATCTCAGTGTGGGAGATACACTAGCTGCTATCTTCAAATGTAGGATCCTCTGAAGCTTCTGGTGCCGACCTAGAGAAGGAGAGTGATTAATGAATAGAGACTACTCTCTGATCCACTGGAGGTTCCCATTTTCCTCATTTCTATTATTTGTCTTACTCATAGAAGGGAAAAATGCAAGGAATGGCTTTGTATAGGAAAAAATCACATTCCAGATTTGCAGTGGCTAACTCTGTTTTTCTATTAGATTCCTATTAATTCCTATTAAATTTTCTTTTTCTCATTCTAGGGAAAAGGGAGGGGAAAACCCACTGGCCTCCTTTGAAGAGAAAAGTAGGGGAAGTTTGCTGGCCTGGCTGAAAGCAAGTGGGAACACAGAGGCAGGAACAATGTGAACTAGGAGAGAGGGAAAGGGAAAAAAAAACTGCAAAAGAGGACAGAATTAGCTTTGGGTTGATGGACTGGGAGCAGAAGAGTCTCTCATCTTAATGTGTTTCTCACTGAAGAGCAGAATTGAAGACAGAAAACCTATGACATTAAAATAGAGACTGCACAGTTAAACTGTATAAAAGGCATGATCACCAAATATTCACAAGTATTTAGCTTTATTAATTTAACAGTGAAAGTCTATTTATGGTTTTGTCTGCAGCAGGTATGTAGGCACAGGGCCAAGGTAGCAGGTGAATGGGTACAGTCTCCTAACCTTCCTTGCTCATGCTTGCTGTTGGAGGAGGAAAATGGTAAATAGGAAGATGGTAAATTCACAGTTGTGGGTGGAAAACCCTGCACATGGTTGCAGTGTCCATAGCATTGGTAGGACCCTGTTGAAGGACAGCAGGGACTGTGTTTCCCACAGGGAAGGGGAGCATCAGAAAAACATGACAGATTGCGGGCTGGCAAGTGCCCACGGGTGAGGGGTGGAAAGGTCCCACATGAGCTAATCCAGGTCAGAGCATTGTTTGCTACGTGGGGCTTTCTGCAGGCCTTTTTAGCCCTTGCAACTTCCAAAATGCTGTCAGGTATTCTTGCTTGGCCTCTGCTAAGTATTCGTACCTCTTTTAAGGTGACTCACCAAAGTACTAGAACAAAGTCTGAAAGACACAGCCCTGTTTTTGTGCAGTATATCAATTACATATTGAAATCTAACAGGTCCTCATGGATATCATTTGTACAATTAAGTGATAAATAATTCAGTGTTTGGCAGTCAAGGACTCCATCCATAATAATATGCAGACTTTTTTCTTTTTTTTCTTCCCAGAATGCAAAGTAAATATTTCATAAATGATCTCTCAGGTAGAGTGTTCAAGCTTCTGTGCAGACACAGAACACATCTGCAACAAACAAACCAGAGTAGGGAGATGATTTTAGAAACCTTGTGTCTTTACTCCTAGACATAATAAATTAGTCAAAACGAGAGAGTTTTCATGGGTGTATTAACCCCACATTAGCAGCGGCTTCCTGCATCTATTAAAGAAGCATTAGGAGCCCTTGCCTGTTTCCTGCCACAAGACAAGGAAAAAATTTCCAGGAGATGCCACAATCCACAGAAGCAGAGTGGCTATGGATGCCCACAGGAGCTGTGATCTTGCAAATATGCAAGCTCTTAACTTTATGTAGAACTTCATGTATCCAGTATTCCTCTCAGTTGCATAGAAGTACAATTGCAGAAGCAGACCTTTAGCTGGCATAAGTGCTTGGGATTTAACTGATCATTCAGAGTGGAGAAAAATCCTTATGTTATTTGGTAAGAGACTATGGGAAAATGGATATTTCCTCATCAGTCACTACACAAATGATTGAACCCACTGACAGCTTTAATATCTCCCCTTCTTTTGCTCTGCTCATTTGCAGTCTCTCAGCTAATTTGATCTTTTGGCAGAGACAAACATTTCATTCTCATGTTCATGATACCTATTTATTTTTAAAGTGTTGTTAACATAGTTTCAGCTGTCTCTCTCTGTCTGGCCCTGCCTAATTGTTGTAAAAAATAGCTGTCTAAAATGTTCTTCCTTGAGAAAAGTTGCTAATTCCCCCCCAGAGATCCTCTCCTTCTGTCTGCCTTCAGTCAGTTGCACTCAATTTTGTAAGAAAAATCCAGCACTGCACCTTCAGAGTGTGTTTACTTTCTCTAGTGAAACCATTGCAAACTAATGTACCCTGGGAAAAGGAGTTGGATTCTTCCCATTTGCAAATACCATTAACAAAATTGTGGACCAAATTCCATATTCAGCTCCAAATTACACACTCAATTAGGGCCTGATCCAATGCTTATTAAAGGCACTTGGAAAATTCCTCCTGATTTTAATGGGCTGTAGCCCAGACTTGGGAAGTGGACATTTCCACTGCAGATGATCAGTTTAATCTTTGAGCATGCTAGAATTCATGCAGTAGACTCATAGGGCTGGGAAGGACTTCAGAGGTCACATCTCAAGGCAAAATCAGCTAAATTTACATCTCCCAACAGATGTCTAACCTGTTCTTGAAGGTCAGTGACTGGGACACCATGGATTGTGCTTCCAGGCAATCTTTTTTGTTAATTATCCTTACTCTTAGAAAAGTTCTTCATATCTGCTCTAAATCAATTCTTGCTCTGGTCTACACACGTTATTTCCTGTTTTATTCAAAGTATATGAGAGAAGACTATTTTTTTTCTCTTTGCAATAGCTTTCAATGTATTTGAAGACTATTACTGAACACATGAGACCATCTTTTCTTCCTTAGGCTAAACAACCTTGGTATTTCAATCTGTTCTTATGTTTCAATCCATCTGTTTTCTGGATCTTGGTCAATACAGGTCCTTTCTTCTGGGCTCCCTTCACTTATCCCACATATTTTGTGACAGATAGTGCCCAAAACCAGACAAATCCCTTCAGCACAAGTTTTATCAGTTTTATCAGCGCTTTGTAGAGTGGAAGCAGTTCATGTGTCAGGCACGGTCTCAGCACAATGTTTGTCTTTCACATGTTGATGTGACACTATTTGCTCACATTTACCTTGTGACTCATTAGGACTGAAACTGGGCATAATTCAAAAATATAATTTGAGGGATTCCTGGGACCTCTGGGGAGATGCTGAGGGCAGAACTAGCAATGCAAAGCTGCTACAGAGCAAATGAGAGGGGGAATTTGAATCCCAGTTGCCAGATGAGTTCTCCAAGCTGAGATTCAGAAGGATCATGACATTGTTTGCAAGAATATCAGTTTGAGACAACCATAGGGCATTACCATACTGGTTTTGCAGAATTACTTCAGAATTACTTTCAGGTAAGACTCATTAGAGTCTTTTAAGAGTCTTTGAGGAGGCTTTAAGACTTCTCTTCTGGAAGCAGGTTTCAGCTGTGTACTCATGTTTGTATACTTAGCTACAATTTTGATTTTTGGCAACTTTTTAGGAAAGTCGTTGTTGATTTTTAGATATGCATCATCAGCAAACAACAGCCAACACACACAGAGTCTGTATTTTGTATATTGAATTGTCTCATTACATCCCTCATGAATGACTATGAATGTAGGAATCAATTCTTGAAACAGTATTCAAAACTCCACTTCCTTAAATACTTTTTCCTTTATCAAAGGACTAATGGATTTTAGCACATTTGAAATTGTCTAAGGAATCCTTCAGTTCTTTATATTGTACTTTAAACCACAAAGACAGGACAACACTTCTGTATTGCTCTTACAGAAGTTAATGGTCCAGGGAAATTTTGTGCTCAATAGAACAGAATTCGGTCCAAAATATGAAAAGCACATTAAATTTTGTGCTATAGCTATTTATGAGAATGCCATTATGTGTTATTGGCTTCTTTCTTCATGAATATTCAACATGTATTGAGTGTTTTTATAGTAATTTACTGGGGTAAAGAAATACACTGTAGTTGAACCAAGTTGAAGATATTCAACTAAGATCTACTTTTCCATTCTGTGGCAACATTTGAATAGTGCCATAAATCTTCAATAATGATATGGACTGTGACTTAACCTCTGATTTACAATACAAGTGGGCCTAAATTTATAAATAGACCTCTAGTAGTCAAGTAAATGATGACTAGAGCTGCTGTAAGAACAGTTTTGTATTTAAGAAGAAAAGCAGCACCAACAATTACCTTAAAAAGAAATTGGACCATATTTTTAGCTTTATATCTTTGCATTTTGTAATATTCACTGACTTAGCAGTGCAGGATGCATGAGATACTTCACTAAGTGAGACCCAGAACTTTCCTATTAACAGAACAAGTAATGCAGCACTTGGTTACTCTTTCTGACAGTCTCAGTAACTCCAAGAATTGGCAAAGAAGGTTGTGATATTGTTTTATTGCAAGACATTTTCAAGTTCAGAATTGGTGGGACTGACCAAACAACCTGCACAATAAACAGTGGAAAAAGCTATTAAGAAACTGAATCTATTCTATTACTTCTCAGGTACAGAGAGTGCTTATTTAATATTTAATAGAAAACAGTTTTGAAAGATGTCAAACTATCTCGAAACAGAAATATTATAACAACAGTACTGAATTTGCAGAGCGAAAAACATCAAGATCTACACAGGATAAATGTTGACCTCAGATTTAAAAAATATTATCCTTTTGCAAGCAGTGAATACACTAAAGGCACTGCTGGAATGACATTATTATCTCACTGAAATCAGTGGCAGGAATTCTATTGACTGCAATAGATCCAAGGTTTCATTCCTGAGCTGTGCTGTGAGATGATGAAATGAAATAAATCAGATGTTGGAGAAGGTTGCCAGATATTGCTGATCAACAGCACAGGTGTTGTTGTAATATAAAAAATTACATCAGTCTGGATGAAATAGAAGCATTAGATCAGAAATGATACTAAACACAATAAAACAGATCAATGTATGATTAAGCTTCAAAATGCATTCAAACAACTACAAAGACCACATTTAAAAAACAGCTTTGAGTTGGAAATTGAACTATGGCCTTACTGGGGTCCTTTGCAGCCTCAGTGATGATGTGACATCCCCCCACACCTTGGGGCTGTGCCCTGTCCTTCATTCACTGCCTCTCACTATGCTGTTGATAAGTATTAACCCATGCACACCCCCTGATGTCAGTCCCACCTACTGCACAGCCATGTCTAACAAGGTGTTTGCACAGGAAAATCTGTAAGTCTTCTTATCGTATTAAGGAGAGATCTAAACTTCTGGTTTTGCTCAGTTTTTCTTAAACAAGGAGTGTGTAGAAGAATTAGACAACAGAGATACTTCTGTTTTGTAAATCTGCATAGTGGAAGCTTCTTTTGCATTTATACTCTTTACTGTTATTTTTTTAACCTCATTAAAAGGAGAAAAGACAGAAAATAAACCTTTGTGGCATTCAGCATTTTGCAGCCATTTCCCATGTCTTGAAAGCTGAGACCCAGTTCTTCTGGTACATAAGCAGCAGGTAATTCTGGAGGCTGAATTACTGTTTCTGAGAAGTGTGCACTATGGCTCAATCTTTGCTTGATTCATGAACAGAAACAGAGAAAGAGTGGAGATAACAGAGTTAACATTCTTCTTTTGTGTTAATGTAAAAGAAGAAAAACCTCTGTTTTCCAGTTTATCTTCCAGATCCCAAGAGTAAGAATGCATAAACAGAGTGGAACATTGGTTTTGTTAACAAAGCCCAACAGACCACCAGATAACAACCTTAAATATTGCACTGTAAATAAAAGATGTAATTTAAGATGCTGTTTTATGTGCATCATAAAGTAAGTCTGGAAAAAACCTGCAGCCAGAGTAGTTGCAGAGTTCTAGTGATATTTTCATACAGAGGTCATTTTCATACATAGGTCATGTAACTCCACCTATTGAAGCCAATTCCAGTCAGGTAAACCTGCTCTGAGGTGCTTTTCTACAGCAGTTTTTACTTGTTTCTTCTTCAGTCAGTGATGGTATTAAAAGTCATGTGGGTTTTGGTGTTGGCAAGAGTGGTGTGGAGAAAAGTAGGTAGGAAGGATGGTGGCAGCCCTGGAGGAGGGGCAGGCAGCTGAAATGGAGGGTGGAGGCTCCAGGGCAGAACCTAAACCTAAATTACTCAGAGGGTTTCCCCAGCCCAGTGGCCCCACAGTCCTTCCCCCATGGCTCAGCTTAACTAGAGGTATTCACCAAGGAAATTATGTGATCCACAAGTATTACTATGAAGAGCTGATTTTGAATAAAAACCATTTAAATCCTCTCAAAGTATTTATTATCAGGACATATCTTTCAAATGGGTTATTATGTCCCTATACAGGTTCCTCACATACCTACACCAGATTTTGCAAGAGTCCTTCTGACTAAATTTCCATCACCTGTACTGGAATCTTGCATGAATACAAATGTCTATCTTACAGCCAAATTCTTCAGAAGCAGATTTAGGACACAGAAATCATCAGGGTTTGGATTGATTTGACTGTTTTTTCTTGTTTGTTTGTTTGTTACTGGTGAATTCAACTACCCCGGGATGCGCCATCTGCTTGAAAGTATGGTACTAATGAAAAAGCCCACTGTGACAACACTGTATCTGACAAAAAGTGTTAGCAAGGAGGATGGCAACAACTCATGTTCCTGCCTACTAATAAATAATGGCTCTTATTTTTCATTCAGGTGTTGCAAGAGCTCAGTCTCTCTCAACTTTTCACTTCTGAAGAATTGCAGAATTGCTGGAGTCAGAAGAGACACCTAGAGATCACCTGGTCTAGACCCTTCCCAAAGCAGGGTCACCTAAAGCAGATGACACAGGAATGCATCCAGGTGGGTTTTGAATGTCTCCAGAGAGGGAGAATCCATAACTCCTCTGTTCCATTGCTAGGTGACCCTTAACATAAAAAAGTTCTTCTTCATGTTGAGATGGAACTTCTTGTGCTTCAGTTTACGGCCACTGCTCTTTGTCCTGTCTTTGGGCACCATTGAAAAAATTTGGCACCATCCTCTTGATACCCACCTTTGAGATACTTGTATGTTTAATGAGATCTCTTCCAGTCTTCTCTTCTCTAGATGAAACAGGCCCTGTTAATATTCCTAAGGCTTAATGTAAGGCCCTGTTAATTTTCCTACTTTAGTGGTTTTGGCTGTTTTCAAGGTCAGAGGGTCAGATCCTTTCATGTCAGTGCCTAGGTCCCTTTGGACCAGACCACAGCTGTCCCAACGAGGGTACTTGGCAGCAACTGGGAACTGCCTCACCCATGAACAGCACTGACCCGAGCCAGAGCCACCAGCGCCGCCGGGACCCATCACCCAGGTTCGCACTCCTTTCTCCAGTTTAGAGGGAAAGACCGGCCAAGCCACTGTCCCTAAGGCCCGAGGGAAAGGCGCCCGCTGGTGTCATCCCCAAGACTACAACTCCCGGCAGGCCCCGCTACTGCCGCGTGGCATGCCGGGTGCTGTAGTTCCCCTGGCGCGGCCGCCCAAAGCGCGGAGCAAGCGGCATCCTTTCCGTTCCCGCTCGAACTGTGTGTGCGTGCTCGGGAAGGCGAAGAGCAGGGGTGCTGCTTATTCCTCGCTCCGCTCCAGCCACCGCTGCTTGTGGTGCTGAGCCGCGGAGCGGGGAAAGACAGACTGGATCGATGAGCCGAGACCAATGGTGTGAGGTTCAACAAGACCAAGCGCCGGGTCCTGCACTCGTGTCACACCAAGCCCTGCAGCGTTACAGGCTGGGGGAGGACCGGCTGGAAAGGTGCTCAGCAGAAGGGGGTCTGGAGATTCTGTTCAACAGCAGCTGGGCATGAGCCAGTGCGTGTCTAGCTGGCCAAGAAGGCCAATGGCATCCCGGCCTTTATCAAGCATCATGTGGCCAGCAGGACCAGGGTAGTGATTTTCCCCTATATATAGAATTGGTGAAACTGCACTTGAGAACTGTGACCAATGCTGGGCTCAGGAAAGACATTCGGGTGCTGGAGCGTGTCCAGATAAAGGCAATGATGCTGGGGAAGGGTCTGGAGCATAAGTCATGTGAGGAGCAGCTAAGGGAGCTGAAGGTGTTTAGCCTGGAGAGGAGGCGGCTCGGGGGGAGTGGTCTATATCTCTCTCTACAACTGCCTGAAAGAAGGGTGTGCCTAGGTGGGGGTCGGTCCTTTCTCACAGGTGATTAGCAATAGGATGAGAGTACAAAACCTCAACTTCCACCAGGAGAGGTTTAGGTTAGACATTAGGACTAATTTCTTCACAGAAAAAGTGATTAGGTATTGGAATGTGATGCCTAGGGAGGTGGTGGAGTCACGGTCCCTAGAGGTGTTTAAAGAAAGACTGGACGTGTCACTGAGTGCCGTGCTCTACCTTACAGGATGGTGTCCGGTCACAGGTTGGACCCGATGGTTTCGGAGCTCTTTACCAACCCAACTGATTCTGGGATTCTGACTCGCTCTAGCCGCCAGAGCGGGAGGGAAGGTTCTGGGGGTATCTCCGTGTATGTCCCGACGTTTGTGTGTGGGACGACCCCGCGGCGCGCGAGCGCATGCGCACAAGGGAGGGCCGGCAGGGAGCGCGCCGCCGCCGTCGTGCCCGCGCAGGGGGCGGTGTTGCCGGGGCGGGGAGGGCGCGGGGGAAGATGCTGAGGCGGGTCCGGGTGCGGGCCAGCGGCCGCGGGCGGGTCCCGAGGGGCCGGGCCGGGACCCGCCTCTGCCCGCCGCCCCCGCCGCTCGCCCGGCCCCTGCGCCGGGACTCGTCGCGGGGCAGCAGCCGGCGGAGACGCAGAGTGACCGGCGAGGGGACAGGGCGGAGCCGCCAGCCGGGGCACCGGGACGGGGACGGGCGGGCAGAGAGAGCGGCACGGCGGGGAGGGGAGCGCCGGGAGGGGAGCGCAGGGGGACACGGAGCGGGGGGACGCGGAGAGCGGTGGAATATTGAGAACCGAGGAGGCACGGGGAGAGAGCGGCGGGGACACCGGGCTGCCGCACAGGAGCGCATCGGTGGAGGCTCTGCCCGCTCTCTGCCCTCTCTCTGCCCTCACCCTGCCCCAGGCTCGATGCGGGCCGGCGCTGGCCATGGAGAAGCTGTACCTGGCGGGGAGCAGCACCTGGACCATCAACAGCTCCCTGGGGAACGGCAGCCTCCGGCTGGAGAACCTGAGCGCCGGCAGGAACAGCACCGCCGACCCCCTGAAGAGGAACGAGGACATGGCCAAAGTGGAGGTGACAGTCCTGTGCCTCATCCTGTTCCTTGCCCTGACCGGCAACCTGTGCGTGCTCCTGGCCATCCACACCACCCGCCACAAGCACTCCCGCATGTACTTCTTCATGAAGCACCTGAGCATCGCTGACCTGGTGGTGGCCATCTTCCAGGTGCTGCCCCAGCTCATTTGGGACATCACCTTCAGGTTCTACGGGCCAGACTTCCTCTGCCGCTTGATCAAGTACTTGCAGGTAGTGGGAATGTTTGCTTCCACCTACATGCTCCTGCTGATGTCCCTGGACCGGTGCTTGGCCATCTGTCAGCCACTGAGGTCCCTGCACAGGAGAGCTGACCGGGTCTCTGTCCTGCTCACCTGGCTGCTGTGCCTGCTGGTCAGCATCCCTCAGATCCACATATTTTCTCTAAGGGATGTGGGCAATGGGGTTTATGACTGTTGGGCAGATTTCATCCAGCCCTGGGGACCGAAAGCCTACGTTACCTGGATCACCCTCATGGTCTATATCATCCCTGTGTTGATGCTGAGCATCTGCTATGGCTTAATCAGCTTCAAAATCTGGCAGAACGTGAAGCTGAAGACGGCGCACGGGCCCGGCGTGGGTGTGGGCTCAGGCTCCCGCGGCGGGATGGTCTTTGCCAGGGTCAGCAGTACCAGGCTCATCTCTAAAGCCAAGATCCGCACGGTCAAAATGACCTTCATCATCGTGCTGGCCTTCATAGTGTGCTGGACCCCCTTCTTCTTCGTGCAGATGTGGTCTGTGTGGGACACCAACGCCCCGCAGGAAGGTACAGCTCCCCTCCCTCCTCAGTGCCCCGGGGGCAGCCACGGCAGAAACTGCCCTGGGCTGGGTGTGGGCGGGAGGGAGGGAGATGGGAGAGAGTCCTGAACACGGAGAAACCCCGGCAGGCAGCAGCGGCTGAGCTGCAGCTGTCCCAGGGCTGCTGTAGCTCTGGCAGGTTCTGGGCCCCTGCGGCTCAGGGGTTGGGCAGTGCAGGTGGTGGTGGCTGTCCCTGCATGGTGGCTGTCCCTGGGTGCTACTCTGGGGTCCCTGGAGATTTACTTCCCACCCTGGGTGCTGGGCCATGCTGCGGGCTGTGAGGGAGCTCAGGAGAAAGCTGCGCAGCCTGACTTCCTTTCCTTGGTTGTATCGCTTTTTCCTCACTGACTTTTTGCTTGGCCTCTTCTCCCTCTCCTCCCGCTGCATCCACCCCCGGGATTATGCTGCTGTTACTTTATCTCTGACTGGAGGATGGTTCCTGGAGAATACCCCTGATTCATGAGGAAAACCTTTTCCTAAAGTTGTGGTGTCACAGATTTGCCATTTTTTGTATTTGGGTTGGCTGCTCCTGTCATCACTGAGGTTGCAGATAGAACAAAAAGTGTCACCCTCCCTGGTCTGACAATGGCTGGAACTGTGCAGGTCTGTGCTGTCCCCCAGCAGAGCCACCTGGGAGACTTAAAACAAAAACTCTTCACGACTTTCTGAGGTGGGAGAAAGGGCAGAAAACTGCACCCAGGGACAAGAACACCTTGGATGGACTGAGCCAGGCTCAACAGAAGCACCGGGTCTGCGTGTGCCAAAGACCGAGGAGGAGCTGCTCCCTCCTGGCCTCCACAGCCCTGCCACGGCACGGGGCTGTGTGCTGCTGGCACGGGGCAGGGCACAGGGCACGGCTGCTCAGCCCAGCACTCTGCCCTTCCCGAGCCCTGTCCCACTGCACTGCGCCCTGTGGAAAACCCGGTGTCCTGCAGCCCGTGTGCCTCTGTGCCCTGGGCTGGCCAGAGAGCTGCAGCCAGGCAGGCAGGCTTTGCCTCTGCTGCTTCTCTCTGCTCCATTTATTTCAGAAGTGGAATGTGGCTTATGCACCTCCCTGGGTGCTCCAAGGGCTTTTGCACCTGATTCAGGCTGGTTCAAAACTTCTAGTTCCTAGATGTGCTCTGGGGTGAAGCAGCAGCCCTTCCTCGTGCTGTGTTTTAATCCTGTGCTCTTGAGGGCTGCCCCTCCCTGCCCAGCACAGAAGCCTCGGCAGCACCCGAACCTCTGCTGCTTTGCTGGGCCCTGATGGACAGGATTTGTCCATCCCAATCCTTCTGGCTGCATGGAGAACCTTTCCAGTGCTCACCCTGTGTAATAAGCCTTGCAGCACCTTTCCCTTTCCCTTTCCCTTTCCCTTTCCCTTTCCCTTTCCCTTTCCCTTTCCCTTTCCCTTTCCCTTTCCCTTTCCCTT